>OU612044.1:162179374-162389374 GCA_914767935.1 Coremacera marginata
TTCTTCATTTCACACTTAAATAGTGATATAACAGCGATACGGTTCTCGTTATCTGACCACTCACGAAGATAAAACACTTTTGAATTCCCGGCACAGACTAAAGCTTTACAGGTTATATTTTATAAGGCATATGGTAATAACGGTGTATGTTAAACTTTTCTATTAGAAAGGGTGCGTTCAATGTTGTAACATTATTTGTCTCTACTAAATACTTCGTTCATAGTTGATACGAGCAATCAAAAACAGACACATGTATCTGGAAACAAGTTGGGGCAACTTATATTTCTGCGCTATTGCGTTAGTTTTAATAAATTAAGTGTATCAGCGCAATAGCGCAGTTAAGTGATTCACTCAGTATGACTCAATAACGCAACGTATTACCTATGTTTGCAGTGTAAACCGAATCATTTAACCTTTTCTATTTTTTCTGTTCTAAAGATATTTTTCTACAACATTTATTTACTTTGGTTAACTCAGGGTTTGGTTTTAAAGTAGATCGTAGTTAAATAAATTAATAGCAAATATAGGAGTTTACCTAAAACCTTTATACCATTGTGAAAATTAATGTAGTACTCCAAAATCACTGTTCTCCTTAAAAAATTCCGTTCAATTTATTTTTTTAAGGGAGGCGGTAAGGTGTTTTAACTTTTTTTTTTATTTTTTATATGAATGCACAACACCTCAAGAATATTGTTTCCAAATATGAAATCGATCCGAGTAAAACTAACGGAGATATGAATTTTTAAGTAAGTGTACCTCGAACGTCGATTTTCAGTGTACAAAACTTTAAAGCAATTTTCTCACAAGTCATGCTTTCAAAGTCGGTGAGCACTCTCCAGCCAAAACGGCTGAGCCGTTCGTTTTGAAATTTAGTATACCCATTCACAACTAAATTTATGAGGTAACTAACGATGTCGAGTTTTTATTTTTTCTTTGCTTATTTTTCATTTTACAGTAAGAAATATGGCGTTTTTTTGGTAAAAAATCGATTTTTTGACTTTAAAATGCTGTCAAAAAATTAAAAACAAAAAACTCGACAGTGTTACCTCCGGAATCTATTAGCTTCTCAAAACATCATTTTTTGATATCAGTTGATCCGCTGACGGGCTATGCTGTTCATCGCAAAACCACTTTTTTTTTGAGGTGCTAGAAAGCGGCCGCCATTTTGTTATTCCTTGACATTTTTCAATAGATATTCTTCAAATGTTGCTTTATTATACCTACATCAATTCAAGTTACTTCCACTAACAGTAGCGCGTCAAAAAAATTGTAAAAATGGGTAATTTTTAGGCCGAATTCACCTTACCTCCAACTGCCCCCCCCCCCCCCCTTCTCACCTAGTTTTTTGTATTTTTGTCTTGAGTGTTATACCTCTAGCATTTGATAGTTAATTTATCTTAAGCTAAAAATTAAAAATAAAAAATAAGAATAAAGTTTAGTAATTCGGCGGCATAGACGTTAGTGTTGAAACAACACTCAGTACTTTTAACGAATTTTCAATAGTTTTGTTGAGAAAAATTCTGCACTAAAAACTCAAAATATAAGAAACAGTTAAAAACTAAGCAATCAAATATTACAAACACGTTTATTTTTTTTATTTTAAATACTTAATGCCGCAAAATTATAGACAACACTCTTGACATATTAATCTATACTTACCAATAATCTGCTGATTAAATTTTAATAAACATTTTAAGAACTGTACAGTAAAACTTAAATCGATAAATCGTGTTTTCTTTATTTCTAGAGCAAATGAAGTAAAACATAACACTCATGACACGAAGTGGTGACAACACAAATACTACAAAAAAATTACTGTTGTGTAAACTTTACAAATTAAAAACACCAAAAATTCCATGAAATTTATAATGGCATTGCAAATCAATGCATATTATTTTCATTTTGTTTTTCTATATTGATGCCTGCCTACTTGGATGATGCAAGTTAAAAAATGGCAGCATGACTATTTAAATCGATTAAACGACTATTAACTAATTGGGCTCTTCAGATATTTTATAAAAAACCTAATAAACTATATTAAGAAAATGTTTAAAATGTAAAATGTAAATGTAAAATGTAAAATGTAAATGTAAAATGTAAAATGTTTTTAAGGTGTAAAAATTTTGTTTTAATATGTAATAAAATAAATAATTACATAAGATAAAACGTTTTATAGTCTGATTGAGTGAAGATCTTGGTGTACCAGCACAGGTTTAAACATACCGCAACATGCGTTACCCTTATTATTGTTATCCAAAAATATGATGATAGGCGGCATTTAAAACATTTAAAAAGCTTTTAAATCTGATCTGACAACAAACAGCTGTTAAATCAACATTTAAGATGTCCAACTTAAAGATGTCGAGCCGAAGTTTATAACGATATCCATTAAATGCAAATAAAAGTTAAATAAAATGACAGACATAATAACAAATAACACGATAAACTGACGCATAATTTGTCAGCCCACCCAAATCCCCAAAAAGAGAAGCACAATAACCTTTCTTTCAAAAGCAAGTCAAACGAAGAGGCAAACAGTGAGTGAGAGCAGAGAATATATCAAAGACTGAGGGAGGCAGAGCAACAATGAAAGTGGGAAAGATTCTTTTGATGGAATGTAAACAATCGAAATCGTAGCAAAGTAAAGGAATGCCAGCAGATGGCGCTATATGACGAAAAATTTTATGGATGAGTGCCAAGAATGTAATAAAAGTAAGTAAAAATGACAAAATGATGCAATACAACTACGTTGGTGATGGTGATGGAGATGAAGATGAATGAATGGGTGAATGCATGGTAGCCAACCAAACACAATGATGCATTAGAGCAAAAACAACAAAAACTCTAAAGCAAAAAGTTCAAGTAGCGGTTGAGGCAAAAACACGAAGAAAACAAAAAAAAAAAGAGGAATAAACAGACAGACTGACAGGCAGACGACAAGAACCCAGAGACGTAAGTTACATCGTATACGAGAGGCGAGGAGGGGACCTAACAAAATAAATGGAGAAGATGCAGAACCAAGCCAGCATAAACAATGATATTTACAACAATGCATGCCGTTGCTTCCGGTGGATGCTAATTAAACAAAAAGAAATCAAAAAAAAAAAAACAACAAAATAACATAACTTGAAGAAGGAATTCAAGGAATGGCATTAAGTAGCTACAAAGAAGAAAAAGTGACGAGAGCTTATGGCGAGCAGGAGGACGCTGCTGGCACACTTAACAAAAATATATAAAAAGGTGCACTTAAAAAGTTTTTTTGTAGGGAATGGGAACAGGTTGCTGCTGTAAAAAGTTGCAAAGTGCATTCTAACAGCTCGGTTGCACTTAACACGGGCCCGTAGCCAGCATTTTCCAGGGGGGGATTTTGATTATAAAAATGTAAGTGTGTGACATACACAGGGCTGGCATATTTTCACCAGCAAAAAAAAAAAAAACTCTGGGGTGGGTTTTATTGGGTTTTAGCCTCCTAGAAAAACCCGAAATTTTTGGGTTTTATTGGGTTTTTGTAAAAAAAATCTGAAAAATTACTTTATTTTATAGTGTTCAAAATTATACATACACATTTTAATGATTGTGTTGTAAAGCTTTTACTTTAAAAGTTTGCACTTCAAGAAGAGTTATAGTTCGACATCAAATAAAAGCAATAAACTATTCCGTTTAACTTCTGTGAAGATAGCCCAAAATCTTCAGCCCAGCTTTTTGTTCAATTCGCCGCAAAAAAATATATCTGCATTTTGAATTCGCCGCAAATACAAAATAAGGTATTAAATAAAATTTTAACTTCAAAAACTAATTTTATATGCTAAATTTGTTCCTTCTAAAAATTTGCTATCCTATCAATCCTCCATCGTAGCGTAAACGACCTAGAGTAAAATACTCGGTTCAGCAAAATATGTCTTTTTAGTAAAAACAAAAAAGGGATGAAAGATGGAAGGGATGGAAGATGAATTTTTGGAAATACACCTTGATAGAACAGTGAGCAGTTTTATATTGGCTTATATTGGCTGCGTGTTAACAAATTAACAGTTAATCTGGAAACTTACAAATTAATTTATATTCGTTAATATATTTTAAGATTCATGGTACATTCTTTTTTAAATATCTATTAAAAGTATATTATTTATTTATTAAAAGTATTTATTTGTTTTTGCCATTTTTTACCATTTTCGGCGAATTCAAACTTTTTGAATTGAGGTTTACGGCGAATTCAAAAGATGGGCTGAGTGAAAGATTTGTGATACTCTTCACACCGGTTCAAAACACTTGGGGCAGATTTATTAGGATTTTAGTTCTTGCTACACCGAAAAATCGACATGTTTTAAAATTGATCACAAAACACACAACACAATTGATCAAAAGAAGCCCGGTCAAAGTACTTTCAAGGGCTGAAATGTTCATTTCGTTTTTTTTTAATGTATTATAGAAAGGTTCCAGCATGAATTCATAGAACCAGTGTCACGACCCACACTACCTGGTGGAAGCATCGAGATACATCTCAAATCACGGAAAAATTAAGAAAATTGCCGCCCGGTTGTACCATTTTGCAACTCCAAGCCGACAAGTTTCGATCATAATATCAATGAGTTCTTCAAACACTGTTGAGAACAGATAGTTGAGATGACCGCTTCCATTATTTCCGTGACCTTTCATGTGAGCATCAAGTAAAGGATCAAGGATTCATTATTCAGTGAGCCAATGGTTTCATTTTCACCACGAAAAGGCAGCCCATGTTGTGCAAGAAATTTGATGGTACTTATGACTTTAAGTTTAAGAACTTTTTGTTAACATAATAGCACAAAAATTCGACTATTTTTTAAGTTCTAAAATAATATAAGCAAATTCATTTGAACGAACCAAACATTGTTCAAGCTAATTCATGTAACTTTTCGTGGTTTCGTGTTGAACTAGGCGTTTCAAGGCATGTTTCTAGTGGATTTTTCGATTTTTGTAGCGAAGATTTTACGCCTCGTTCTGTGATTTGAGTGATTGTGTGCTTGAGTGAAATCCTTAAAACGACACTTTTTAATTTTGACAGCGTTTTTCTTAAAAATTTATGTTTCTTTGTTTTTTACGTCTATTTTAACAAGAAATTGTAATTTCAATATAATAAAAATATTTCTTCGATCCTCCGCGTAGAATTGAACCCGCAACGTTGTGATTACAAGTTCAAAGCACTATCCATGTCTTACTAAAGCTATGTTGTATAGAGGATAGAGGATTGTGTATTGGCTATTCTACATATAAAAACATTCGACATAAAATGTTCTACTTGCTACTACTTGCATAGAGTGTAAATTATTATCTAGAGATTGCATCAACTCTGCTAAATCTCTGGCATGTGTTAACAGAGTTATTTCACTTAAAATCATGAAGAAATAAACTCTGTTACCACATGCCAGAGATTTAGCAGAGTTGCTGCAATCTCTAGATAATAATTTATACTCTATGCTACTTGCTACAAGATAACAAGAAGTAAAACAAAAATGTTTCTTCTACTTGTTACAAACAAGATGTCATCAGTATTGGCAAAAATTTACAAATGCACGTAATAAAATAATGGAATGTTAATAAAATTTGCTGGTATGGCATGATATTTTAAATTTTTAAATTTATAAGCTATTTTATTATGGTAAATCTATGAAACTGCAAAAAAACTTCGCTTCTCTCGTGTGTCCCAACGACGCACCTGTGTTTTTTTTTCACATTGGTAGAGGAGCCCTGGGGCTCCGGCCCTGCCCTAAGTTCAGCCGTGTATATACTGATCTCAAGCAGACATTCAGTCAGCTAGTCAGCCAAGCACGCCCATTCACTTTTGTGCAGGTGGGTGGTTGGGCTGGTTTGGTGCATGCTCAACACTGCACTGCAGTAAGATGTGGGTTAAGAGGGTGTTATTTGAATGTTGCTGCTGTTGTTGTTATTATTGTTCTACTCATGATATGCAAGGATATATAAATATTTTGACTGTTGTTGTTATTTAACAGATGTTTTGATAAATCGACAAATGTTAATGTTTTATTTTTAGTTATTCGTAAAGCAGCCTTTTTTGTACTATTTTATGAATGATTTTTCGTTTGTTTGTTTTGTATGTTTGTTTGTGTGTTTTGTATATCAATCAAATCGTTGTTGCAGCTGTTTTTGTGGCTTTTTTTCAACGACCTACATAAGTGTAGGAAAAAACTTTCAAAGAAATCATGATTTTTTTTCATTGTGTTGAAATAAATTTAAAATTGGTTTAATTTCTGGTGGCATAATATTATCATAATCGTTTTACTGTTTTTAATAATAATTATAATTTTCTATCAATTCGTACTTATTTTGAAATTTTAGTTTAGTTTCAAACATATTTTTGATAATTGTAAATATGTAGAAGGGAGGCGTCATGCGTGGGACACCTTGGTCTATTGGGGATAAAAAATGGAACACCTAAAAAATCTCCCCAAAAATTAAAAAAACTCCAATGCCATATTATATTGTTGAAATTTCATCAATATTTAATTCATTTTTATGTGATTCTTAACAATAAATGTTGATTTATTTATGTAAGTTATTTGATTCCCCATCAATGTTCGAAACACGGACAATGTTGATACAAGTGATAATATTACCTTTAAATCAATACATCATCACAATTAAGCTCGATTTAGGAATTGCAAAATGAATGTCCGATTTTCGCAGTGGGTTTTTATCAATTAACAACGCTTTGATTGCAACAAGCGCAGTTTCATTATTTTGAATTCTATGCTTGGACTTTTGAGATTTTATCTAAAAAAAATCATTGGAAATTCTATTGCTAATGTAATTGAAAAATAACATTAAAGACAAAATCTGAACTTTGGGCCGTGTACGACACATAAAAAACAATTGTGAATATTTAAAAAAAAAATCGACTAATTTTCAATTGAAAAATAACATAAAAATATGAATAGAAAAAAAAAACGAAAAACACTGTACACTGTGTACGACAAATAAAAAACAAGTGTGAATATTTAACTACAAAAAATATACAAAAATATGTTATTATACGATAAAAATTACGTCCACATTAAAAAAACAGTTTTGAAAAGTGTCCCATCCATGACGAAAAAATTGTCCCATTCATATAAGAATGCCATTTTTTGCGTACATATATTTACTACTTACGTTTATTTTGAAAATACTCTTACATGCAAAAAAATAAAATCAATTCTATTTGTAAGATACAGTCGCCTTACAAAAACTGTAAAAAAAACAAAATAAAAAAAAAACAAAATGCAAACATGTTATAAAATACAAACATGATATTATACGTTAAAAATTACGCTCACATAAAAAATAACAACTTTGAGAAGTGTCCCATTCATAACGCAAAATTATCCTATTCATTTATTTATTTATTTATTTATTTCATTTCATCAAGCAGAGTACAAGCTCTTATCGACTACTATAATATTTACAATTTAAAAATAAAGTCTTATTTTAAATCACAAGTTAAATGCAAATCAATTAATGTTAATGTTGCGGATATAATACAAAGCACATTATTTTTACATGAGTATGAGATATACAGTAGTTAGATTACGTGACTTGATACCTAAGAGCATTATATAATGAAATCTTAAATATATCTTTAGAATTATCTACGAATATATCAATTAAGTTTATGACCTTGTTAACTTCTCTGATACAACGTGACAGGGGTTCTTTTTGTGCATAGACAGTTCTATGAAAAGTTTCATAAAAGTGGAAGTGACTACGAAGAAATCTCGAGGGTATGTGGAGGTTGAGCTTATCCAATAG
This sequence comes from Coremacera marginata, assembly GCA_914767935.1. NCBI lineage: Eukaryota > Metazoa > Arthropoda > Insecta > Diptera > Sciomyzidae > Coremacera > Coremacera marginata. Next base: position 162,187,154 of record OU612044.1, read on the forward strand.
TACCGTGCAATCTAAGTTATGGTGAAGAATGTCTCTGAGAAAAATTATTGAAGATGCCCTTCATCTAAAGCTAAGAGTGCTTAATCCAATTAAGGCACATCTTGTACTGTACTGAGGGGAGGTGTGCAGATTCCATCTTAGTTGATTGAACATAAATCGGGTGAATTTACGTTGAGCTTTTTCGATACGTTCAGAATGTAAGGTTGTTGAAGGGTTCCAGATAATGGAGCAATATTCCAAGTGCGGCCTTACAAGCGATAAAAAAAGCGATTTTAGAGTGTACGGGTCGTTAAACTCCTTGCTATTTCTAATAAGAAAACCGAGCATGGCATTTACCTTATTTTAAATGTAATCTATATGATCACCAAAGTTAAGATGCGGGTCTAAAATAATTCCCAAGTCTTTTTTAGTGAAAATTCTTTCTAGCAGTATAGAGTTAATGTGGTAGCTGCCCACAAGAGGGGTCAAAATTCTCGGAAAAACTAAATAATTACATTTTGAGATGTATGTACCATTCATGATTTGACCGCCAGTTTTGCTGTTTACATATTTACACTCATGTTTATTTTTTAAGTTCTCTTCTTACATGCAAAAAATACAATCAATTCTAGGTGTAAGATACAGTCGCCCTACAAAAATTGTACTAAAAAAAATATAACAATTAAAACAATGAATAAAACGTCACACATTAGGTACAATACACATTTATTCTTGGAAATAATCCGACACTCGTTAACTTTTTTACAGATTCTATAGAGACAGCTTTAATAAATAAGTTCAAATTCAGAAAACATATTTTTGAGTAGGTACCTAATTCCGTTGCCTAACTAAATTCCGATGCCTAATTCAACATTCATTTAACAAAAAGAAAATGTCATAACCTGAAATATTTTCTATATTTTTCAAATCATATGTAATAATGTTTATTATGGCTATTTTTTCGTTACAATAAATCAAACATATCAGTACCTACTTAATAAAGTCTGGGAATATTTCAGTGAAAAAGTAACTTTCAAAAGGTTTTTCTTATTTTAAATATCTTGTTGTAGGAGCAATGTTTCGCCACCACTTTTTACAATGGTCGACTGATGTACCTAATTTTTAAGGGGGAGGGGACGTAATAAGGTTCAGGGACGAAATTTTGCGATTGTACTGCATAGATTACCCTTCTATTTTAGATGAAAAACTTTAAATTTTTGTAGCTTCAAGAATATCTACTGTAATTATATACATAAAAAGTTACAATTTTTATACCCCAACGCGTACTGCGTAAGTATATTAACTTTGTCATTCCGTTTGTAACGCCAAGAAGTAGGCGTGGCAGGTATAGACAAATATATATATTTTTGATCAGCATCATCTCCGGAGTCCATTTCCGTGTGTCCGTCTGTCTGTCCGTCTGTCGACACGATTACAGCCGCAATTTGAAATCTATCGCTATGAAATTCAAAATATAAGTTTATTTTTAAAAAAGGAATATCAAGTTCGAAAATGGGCCAAATCGGATGAAAACCACGCCTACCTCCCATACAAAGTGACTTTATATTAACCATAAAATGTCTTTAAAATCCACAAAAATTAAAGAAATGTCTTGAAATTTTACATATAGGCTTTGATATATAGCATACACCACCACTATGATATTTGGCAAAATCGAATGAAAACCACTTCCCATACAAATTGGCTTTATTTTAAACGTTAAATCTCTTCAAAATCCACAAAAATTAATGAAATGTCTTGAAATTTTGCACTTTAGCTTTGATATATAATATAAACCATCTCTGTGATATGCGACAAAATCGGATCAAAACCACGCCTACTTTCCATACAAAGTGACGTCATCAAAATAGGAAAACTTTCGTTAATATATAAAACTGAATGTCATCATATATGTCGTGGCTAAAGACTTCGAATATACTTCAATATGGCCGCGGGGGGGTATTTTAGCTTCGGTACCCTGCCGAAGCTACACCCTTACTAGTTCTTAGTACGTTTGGGACAGTAACAATATCACGTTTTATCTTTCCAAACGATACTCAAAAGTGAGACTCTTCGATGACAATTTTTAGGCGCTGTCCGTGTGGAAAATACATTCTTTTCACTGTCCGATTCATGACGATGTCCCATTCATGGCTAGATTTACATTAGATTAGATTCGAGTTTATTATTCAAGTTTTTAGAGCATACAATAAAAAGTTTACAAAAAAAACGAGTAACGGACATTCATGGCTATATCACCCTATATTATAATTGCAACTTCAAATATAGTGTATTTAGGACTAAACACATTTTGAACGTTATTATGCAAAATAAAGTAAAACCTTAAAGAGTTTTCTGTCTGTCTTATATACCAAACCACTTTTATTAGTATTTTTGAATTGTTTCCAAAAACTGTTTATTGATTCTTTTGTTATCTATGCTTGCCGTTAATGCATAAATCCTAACTTATTTACTTTTATGTTATCAATAAATAAAAATAAATTAGCAGCAATTGAGCTCATTGGCGCCAAGCCTTTGAAAGCTACCTAGAAGCTTATCTAACCTTATCGCAATATATGAATGATGATCGATTCAAAAAACTGCGATAAACACGAGGAGAAACTATCAAATAACTATGCTTAAAAAATAAAATTTGTTATTAGAATTCAAGCTCAAACGAGATATAATCACACAATCAGAGGGGTGCAACCACAGAGCATGCGCGTTATTATTAACACAATTTGTGATTTATTGAGCTGCATCAAAATATTGAAAAAATTAAAACAAAAAACAAGGCATGTAAAAAATAACAACAACAACAACAATAACTTGATTATAACAACGGCAGCAGCAGCACTTGTAACGGTTTGCGTTTATATGCACAGTATCTATTAGATACAATAGCGTGAAGCTTAACCATCAGCAGATCGCAACGCGTAATTATGGCGCAATCATTATTTGCCAAGCATTAAGTATCGATAGATCTGCCTAGCGCTACGAAGTGCAGTTTTTACTGCGGCTATTTTTTTAATAATTGTAACTTTTGAGCAGTTTTTTAATCTAGTGTTTTTTAAGCTTTATTTTGTCTTGTTTTCTTTCTATTTTTTATTTACTTTTTTAAGTGTGCATTTTTTTTTTGCTATTTAGCTATAATATTATTAAGCTCTAATGAAATTTGCATTAATTTGCATTTTAAAATAATTTAAAATTTTTTTTTAATGTTATTCAAATTAGAGACAGCTTTTTTGTTTTTGTTTTAAACATGCAAGTAACTTAAACCGGTTGAAAACTCTTCAACCAGCTTATACGAACACATCTTAAAACTATAACAGCTAACAAAATTTTTATGTACCTTAAATTTTTTCAAACTTTTAATCAAATCTTCAAATTGTATTCTTTACACAATTTAAAGAAATTAAATTGCGAATCTTGCCCACTTTCCCAAACAATTGTTCTTCTCTACTCTCCACTATTTTGGAAAAGTCCTGATGGGACAATTTCATCCATAATCACTCATTGCTGACTGATGTTTAGCTCAATTAAACTCTTCAACTGGTTTTTCTTACTTTTCAATTTTACTGAAAGTTCAGACACCAGCTTGTCTAGACTGTATTTGCCGTACCTCGCAGCCATTTGGCGTTCGTACTCATTCCAGCTAAAGTCATGCTTTCAATGTCGCCACATTTACTGGCTGGCTGACTGCTTTGACTATGTCAGTCACTCCACTTTTAATCCTTGAAATTATATTGTTTTGTTTTCACATTATTTTGCCATAGTCGCAGTCGTTATTACAACGTCGTCGTTGTGCAGATAATTATACTGTTGTTGCAGTAATTTTTGCCTCATTCTTCTTTTTAATTTTCAACATCATTCGGTTTGTTTTATGCTCCATCAAAGGAAACAAAAGAAATTGCTCAAAAACCATGGCAAACGATTGCAATCAAATAAATAAAAAATACAATTTAAAAATAAAAAAATAGGAGACCGCAAAAAGTCAGCAAATTGAAATTGTTGGGTGTGTAGTAAAGTGGTTGCAATAAAAAGCCTGGTAAAAACTCTATTTTTTTTTTTTTTATTTAATGTATTGTAAAGATAGAACGTTCAGTGCTAAAATACATCAAAGGATTCTTTTCAGAAAATAGTTTCAACAAAAAACTATAAAGTCAATCAAAAAATTTAACAGTTTTATGGTTCACTGGTTCACATGGTACTTAAATGGACGATTGAATTTCTTAAATGGACGTAACATGAGTCCTAAATAATTTTTCAGACGGTATTCCATTTTGTTCAAAAAAAAAAACGGTTTCGTCAAATTTATTAAATTTTGAATATTAGAATTTAAATTTGTTAAATTTTTTTGTTTTTAAATCTTTTTTTTTTTAAAACAATAAATTTTCGATTACTAAATAACGGCTTAGTAAATTAAAACGTAATCATAAAATAAAAAACTGAAATATTTTGTTCAAAACTTTGAAACTCGATATAAAAAATTGCTTTAGCCATTTCTTTTAGAGCTTTTCTTCAATATCAACACTTATTCCGTTCGAAAATATAATGAAGATAGGCGTCTGATAATGTGAACAATGGTTCAGGCATTGGTAACAGCCAATAACAACACACAATTTTGATTTCGTCAATATCGTTCCGGCAATTTTGATGTCAAAGATGCGCCACGCTCTGAAGGTCAAATGTTGAAAATGTCGATAAAATCATGGAAATTATTGTTTCCGACCGTCATGTTTCTATTGCCCAGGAGCTAAACATTGCACAAAAAAGTCTTGGGGAACCACTTAAATAAAGCTGCATACAAAAAGAAGCTCGATAATGGGTGTCACACGAGTTAACGTAAAAAAACCTCATGGATCGAATTTCTATCTGCGAATCGCTGCTGAATCGCAACAAAATCGGCCCAAACTAAGATCAGGAAGGTTTTGCCGTGTTTGATGGCAGTGCCATGCAATCATCAACTCTGAGCTGCTCCCCTACGGCTAAACTCTTGATTCGCACGTGTACTGTTAACAATTAGACCGTCTAAAGGCTGGCCTGTAGAAGCGACCAGCTTGGCCAATAGGAGAAGAATTGTGTTCCGTTAATTAACAACGTCAAGCTACACACAATCGATAGTGACTCGTCAGAAGCTCCAGGAGCTTGGTTGGAAGGTTCTTATGCATCCACCCTAGTGTACGGACTTGGCACCAGTCTATTGCAAATTTATTTGATTTTTTTTATAACATTCGCCTTAAGGGGGAGATATCTTTATAATTTCGGAAAAATGCAAACAATTTTTTTTTTTTTATATTTCGAATGATATAAATTTAAAAAAATAACAAAAACGAAATCGCCATTTCAGCCCTTGAAATGACTTTTACCGAGCTTCTTATGATCAATTATTTAGTTTGTGTAATTAGATCTATGTATACGCATGGTTAGTTGTTACGTCTTGTGTTGTCCCTGAGCCCAACCCATTTATTGGTGGGTAAATTTTTCCCACATTAACTTGTTTGTGGTCACGGGTATCCATAACATTGATATTTTTTTTCAATGATTACTGGGTAGTGGCTTTAGATGGGTTAATGCTGAGGAAGTGCGATAAAGCTGTAGTAGCTGAACTCTATTGTTATTGCATGTGTATAAAAAAAAAAATTGTGTTGTGTGTGTTGTGAAATGTTAGAACACAAATGATCGAGAACTGGACCTACCAGCTTTATGACGACTTCGAACGGCTTATGTTCTCAAGTAGCTTTTCATGGCAGTTTTTTAATATCTGAGGCTTGCCATTGTCTGCACAGAGGTGACGGCCGAACAGAAAAATTAATCCAATTAAAAAAACTTTCTGTCAGATGGGGGATTCGAACCTGGGTTGTCTGGCGTAAGGGTCACACTCTTCCCACTATGCAACGGCCGCCACGGTAGTGTTTTAAATATAACATGTTAATATATTGTCGTTGCTGAGTTTAAGCCTAGGAATAGGTCTCGAAGGACGACTCAACCCGCCCGTCAGGCCCAAAATGTAAGGGGATTATGTTCTAAGACGCGAGACATAATTTTGTCAACTCAGAACTTCTCTGAGGATATTATCGCGTTAACTGAAACTTGGCTGAATGGAAGCATTACTGACATAGAATTGTTTGATAATAGTTTTGAAGTTTATAGAAAGGACAGGCACGCTGACAAAACTTCTGCTGTCGGTGGTGGAAACTCCGCCAGGTCTAGCTTGCGCCTGCCTGTCCTAAGCCAGGATAAAGGAGGAGGGTTGTTTGTAGGATACGTCGGGGTGGCTCGACGTAGGATAAGAGCTCGGGGTGGCGCCCATCTTGGTAGCAGGTCATATTCGGTATATCGATATGAAACAAGCCCGCGAAGGTATAGCAATTGACCTTAAAACTTGTTAGTACGGGGACTGTCTTTACCTGTCAAATGGGGTAGACCCTATCTATCCACCGCATGGAGACCTTAATTCGGCTGGAATAACTGGTTGTGAAGTGTTGGCATGCGTGCGTAAAAGTGTCAACTTTTCGGCTTTCCGAAGTGTTGCTTGTCAAGAGTTTGACTCGCACCCTCAAACTGGCACGGCAGTCACTGAGGGAAGTGTTGAAAATGGTTGCATAGCTAAGGGTTCTCATACTGAGCACGGCAGTCCCTGAGAACAATGGCCAATACTCTATGTCTGTATGGTGAAATCCGAACGGCCAGAGTAAGAGTGGCAATTGCAAAGGTCCTCCAGAGTAGGTACAAGTCATGTGCAATAGTTCTCATTTGAACTATTGAGTGCTCATTGAGCACGGTCATGAGTAAGAATGCACTTTTTCGTAATTGCATTTGAGTATTCTTGGTCTTTTTGCGGGGATGTTGTGGATCCTCATTTGACGGGATCGAGTTGCCCAGATGACTGTGGTGGGCTGGCCCTTCGGGGAGTCTCGTACTGGTTGTGGTTGTGTGAATGCTACACAGGTCTAGATTGACCGGCGGGGTCGCGCAATGGTACGACCGGGCTGGCATATCTGTCTTAATATGCAAGAGATTGGGTACGTCTCGTCTCGTCTCCACCAGTAGATGGATGGAAGTACGTCGCTACGGAAGTCTAAACTGGAACTGCTATTATGGGCAGTATGTATTTTATTACATAATGCTCCTAATCAGCAGGGCACTGGGTGATGCTTTGTGTTTGTGAAGCAGCTTCCATGTTCGTTCAAAACATAAACGTGTCCGTGTTGTGGTACAACACAAAGTTCATGGTTGTCTGTTTCATTAACTATTACCCTAGGTTTTAGATAACCCAAGTTGCTTAAGCCTTACGGCAGGTGCAACTTGATAATCTTAAACTCGTCTGTCGGTGGTGGAGTTATATAAGCTGTAAGGAACTCTTCTGTAAGTTCATATCATGTAATTGATATTCCCTGCTCTACTAATATCGAACTCATATGTGTTAAAGTTATATATTATAGTTCTAATGTATATGTTATTAGTGCATATATTCTGCTAAATAGTAGAGCAGAGGTCTCTACATGACTTGCCGATTGCATAGAATATACTATAAATTAACTTGACGTTAATGACGACATTTTATTATTGGACGATTTCAATCTGCCTGACTTAAAATGACATTCTTCAGACGATGATACATATTTTTGTGCATTTAATTCGAAGACACGTCAAGAACATATATTTGTTGTCAATATATGTGTTCTGACTTGCAACAAGTGAGTTGTATTTACAATAGTCTTAAAAGACTTCTTGACCTGGTCTTAACTACAGACAGTGACAGTCTTAAAAGACTTCTTGACCTGGTCTTAACTACAGACAGTAACAATGTTGTTGTTAAGAGGGCCTTTTATACTCTAACTACTGTTGATGAATTACATCCACCATTGAGTATTTGGTACAAGTCCAACAGAGAAAATATAGTAAATTGGAATTCAGTTGATAAGCTTTATGAATTCAATTTTAAAAAAGCTGACTTATTAAAGTTAAATCAGTTATTACATAGTTAACTTAATGTAATTTTAGAATACACAAATGGAAATTGCCTTGATGACTCCATTAATTCATGAAGTGAAACTTTTATAGCCGCGTATACAACAATACGTCGATGGTTCTTATGAAAACGACAACACAGCAATTCGCCGCACTAATTGTATAAAAACGAAAAAATTACTATTTAAAATTGTTTTTATATTTTTGCTTCCACTGAGAATTGAACACATTACGTTTGCATCATCCATAGCCGGCTGTTCTAACCACTGGGCCACGTAGACATATTTGTTTGAGTAGCTCATACTTGTGTTAAATCAACAATCAGTACTTTTCTCTTTCTTTTATGATTGAATTGAGTCTTTCGTTCAATATTCTGAAAGTACAGTACGGTCTAAAAATATGAATCTGAACGTAGCTCTTTTTTTCAGAACTTTAGCATACTTTTAGGCATTTCTCAAATTGAGTTTTGATAAATTCAAATTGATTGCATTGATTGATTTGGAAACAGCACATGCTGCAGTATTAACGAATGCAACTTTGAATCTAAAATTTGTTTTATTCTTAGATCCGTGAATTTCCATATAAATATCGTATCTTCCATATAATTCAAATGTAGTTTTAAACTCACATTAATGCCGAAATAAAAAAATATTCGCATGCTGCGGTAAATTGAAAGTTATTTCATACCAGTGTTACCGTGTCTGTAATAATAAAAGTAAGTCTGAAAAGGCCAAAAAAGTTATCTGAAAGTATGCACCTTACATTACAAAAATTGAAAATATAATTATCTTCGCCTTTGTGTTCGAAAAATGAATCGCTTTGGCATTGTAAATGAATAACCGTAAGTAACCGCTACGTCCGCCAAACGTATATTTTTCGAATCATAATCGATATCGAATTCGATTGTTATCATCACGAACTATCCGTAAATTTGTAAATTTTCGATATCGAAATCTGATCTTGTGCCGTGTGGGAAATAGCAGAATTTTTGTGATAATGTTGGAGTTTCTTCTATATACAGGGTGTCCCGCAATTGAGTGCAACTATTTACGGAGCTGAAAGGTTATGTCGATCTGAGCAAAAAATCCTATGGGAGGGGGAGGGGGGGTATATTTTCACATTCTTAGCAGCTACAGGGTTAATTAATATTTCACGACTTTGATTTACGTTATTGTCTCTTAGCAGAAAAACTAACTTACATAAACTTTGCAAAAGTTTACACTGATTTGCCGAAAACACTGATGAGGCAGAAACGGGAGAGTCTCTCCAAGACAAAAGCAGCTCGTACAGCTCGAAAACAGCAGCATCTCCAAGATAATCAGCTTGTCGAGGAGGCCGAAGGGCTATTGTGTGGACCAGGGCCCTGTTTCTCAAATAATACAAGTCTTGTAATACAAGACCTGGCCCTGAAATGACGGATTTACCCGTACTTTAACTTTAACTTCGAAAATGTTTTTCAAAAAAATGCTGATGCTGCAACTCAAAAAGTTGTTGACCGATCAGGCTGAAATTTCGACAGGTTTCTCTCTATACTAGAATCGGATGGATGTACCTACAAGTTTAAAGATATCTTGTGAAAAAACAAGACTTTACTTTTGTTTTGGGGTCAAACTTCGATTAAACAGCCGATATAAATTTTTATTTTTAACTTTTTTATTATTTTACAGGTTTATTCTTCCTTTCAGCATATCAGTAATCGAAGAAAAAAATTATTTTTTTTTCAGATAAATAAAAACATTTTCACAGCTGCAACACTTTTAGATACCTCGCAGCAGACGCCCGAGGAGATACTCTGCAGAGCCGCCATTTTGTAGAAAAAAGTAGGCAGTGGGGGACTTCCCATGGTATAATGACTTAGAAGATATCAGTGACAACTCGATCTTTTCTCAGAGCGTCGACCAACACTTGTCAAAATCAATACAAAGTTTAATTTTTCATCTGCTTTGCTGCTTATTCGTTTTCTCTTTTTCTATGTGTTGGTCGACAAAAGAACTGTCACTCCTACTTTAAAATGATTATATCATGGAACTGCCGATCGAAGTGAAAACTTAAAGCTATTAAAAAACATATCTGTAATGAATTTCGATAATCGGTCGGTAATTGGTAATGAGTTGGTAATTGCTACGGCAATCGGTTGGTAATCGCTTCGGTAGTTGGTAATCGGTGGGTAAACGCTTCGGTAATCGCTTCGGTAGTTGGTAATCGGTTGGAAATAGCTTCGGTAATCAGTTAGTAATCGCTCCGAAAATTGGTTGGTAATAGCTTTGGTAATTGGTTCGGTAATCGACTGGCAATCGCTTCGGTAATGGGTAATTGTTTGGTAATTAGTTCGGTAATCAGTTGCTAATCGCCTCTGTAATCGGCCTGGTAATCGGTTTGGTAATCACTTCTGTCTCCGGATTGGTCGATGCTAGGTAATCCTTAAAATGGAATGCTGTGTAGCAATAATTTATGTACCGCTAACAGCGTGATGATATCGCTAACAGCATGATGATATCGCGAATCTATAGTTTTGCTCTCTACCAAAAAGTGCTCTACGCACCTAAAGAAGCTTTCACTTAAAAAAAAATTAAAAATGTTTTTTTAGAGTTCAAAGGTGCTAACTCCCTTATGAAATACCTATCTGCCATGGAGATATGCAGACTTAAACGGAAGATACGCTGACTAGAGAGATGATTGCAAATAAATTTCCAATTGAAAGAGTCAGCTTCAATCATATCTTCAGTCACAACTCTAACTAGGTTGATGCCGATTACAGCTAATTTACATTTGTTTTATTTTCTCTTTTAATAAACCGATCAATAACAATGGATAGGATTGAGTTGACGATAAACCAAAATACACGGTATTTATTAACGAGCTAAATCAAAAGTGTAAGTGTGCAAAACACAGCTGCAAGAACCGGTACACTTTTACGTTTTTAGTTAAAATAAAGAATATGAAAAAATTCTTCAAAAAAGATTTTGAATAAATTAAAAAAAAAAAACACGATTAAGCTGAACATGAAAGAATATCATATTATTTAAAATCAATTTCGAGCGACTAAGAGAGAAATTTTTCTGCCAAAATTGCTTTATAGTACAGAAAAAAAAAGTACATAAATTATGGAAAGCAAATAAAAATTCAGCAGAATATTTATAGTGCGTGTGTTTAACTTAAGTGATTCATACAAAATATTAAAGTTCTGCGATGAAGAATTTTAAGAATTATTTTTATTGTTTCAAAATGCACACGGGCAACACGTGAGGATGGCAAACTAGAAGCTAAAACTAAAGTAAAAATCAAGATTTCTGGCTGGAGTTTTGGGAATATAAGCAGCTACAATGAGGAACATTTTTAGACACAATCTTATATAACAAACAAACAGATCAAATAGAAGATCATTATCATTAAAAACTTAAAATTCTTTAATAAAGTCTCTTAACTCTTTGCCGAACGGATTTCACTCACCTGTGTGTCATTTAATATTTCCAAATGTTCACCCTTGCGGAAGCTCAGATCTTCATCGGTACGAGCATCATAATCGTAGAGTGCTACGAATATCTTTGCATTAGCACTCGATGTGTCACTTTCTGGTATCTGTGGAACTGGGCGAATCTGTTCCTGTGGCTGTCCAATAGGCAACGACAACTGTTGCACACCGGCAACGCCGACGCCCGCAGGATCGTCTAGTTGGCTGCGTTCAACATGCGTCTTATCGAGGTCGGGTTTCTCGGTGCGCAGGCAGTTACCCATTTTTTCTGTTTTTGTTCTTAATTTTTGTTGTATTCGGAATAAATATGAAAAGGCTAGGTAATGCAGCGGCGCAAAAGTAGGCGCAACTTTATGGAAGCAACGAACGAAAGTTGATAAAATGCAAAGGATTGGAATAGTGTGTAGAACTTGTTTCTGCTGTTGCTATTGTTGTTGTGTTGTCAATGTTTACAAGTTGTGGTTTGTTTGTTGTTCTTGTTGTTGCATTGGGTGTTGGCACTTTTTATTTGACGCGGTGTCGGACGTGGGTATTGTTGTCTCTTTGTGCTAGTTACTGTTGCTGGCTTGAATGATGATGAATGTGAGTTTCTTCTTCCCCCCCTTGAGTATACGACAGACAGACGGGTGGATGCTGGTGACGACGATGACGGTGGCGACGACAACGACGACGTTTTCACAAACACACTTTAAGAAACAAACATTGAATTATTAATGAAATAAACACATTTTCACTTAAATTTTTCATTCAACACATGTTATCGATATTTTTTGTCTTTTTTATAAAAGCTTTCTAAAGAATTTCCGTTCATTTTTTAATCATTTCGAAGCCGATTTATTTTTTCTGCTCACTTTGCTGCTGGCTACACATAAATTTAGTAAAAATTTAGAAATGTCAAAAAAAATATAAGCAACAGCAACAAAACAGTGACAGCTGTCTGTCAAGTGCAAGCCAACGGCGAATTGGTACAATGAGTAAGAAAGAGCACACATGTCGCACACAACACAAGAAACATTCACAATAGCGCAAGAAGAAAATAAATAAACTTCAAATGGTATTAAAAAAAGATGGAATTTAAGTTAAAAATTAAAGAAAATTAAGTTAATATTGCATTTAATATATAAACTCCCAATTTTCTTATAGGAAGAATTGCATTTATATATAGCCCATTAATTGCAAAAGAAGACTGGTAAAACATCTAAGCGGGGGCGCGGCAACAATAGAGGATAAGGTTTTTTTCAAAGCTCGACCAGTGTGAAAATTCTACATATCAGCCAAACACATTTTAAACGCGAAAACTCAAACATCACTTGCAAAGGCTGATTAATTTACTTTTCTTTAATAATATTTCGAAAAGATTTGTTTAAAACTTTGCTTAAACGCTACTACCAATCACACAAACACACACACACGCTCATGCACACATTGCTATTGTGCCCAATTTTGTTTTACTTTTTTTTCGTGGCCAATTCTTGGTCTCCATTTATTTCACCAACACAAAATATGCAACAATTTTGCTGTTATATTAATACATTTTAAAAATTATTCCATTCTTAAGACAAGCTTTTAATAATTAACAAAAAAAACGCAACATTGACACAACCACGTAAAATACGATCCGACACGAAAGCGCGTTCAAAACGAATGTTAACGAAAATATTTCTACGCTAGCGAACTTTTGTTGCATGCAGCGAAAAAAAATCTGACTCATTCACAATTTCTACAGCCAGTACAGAAAGCGGCAACATTATTAGGATATAACGTTTTCTCTGTTTTGCTAAGGCCATAATTTAGCAACAAATATTCCCGAAAATAGTGCTGTCGCTTTAAAAAAATTGTAAAAGATTATTTGTATTTAAGAGGACCAGATCAAAAGCTGCAGAAAAATGTTTAGAGCATGGCAGAATTATAAGGTAGGGAAGACTGAGAGGAATGGAGTAGAAAGCAGAATAAAATGAGATTGGTGTCAAAATCAGCTGTTCATCGCGAATTTCTTTATGCTCATGTTTCGCAGTTGTTTTTAGGTTAAAACTGTTTCAGGTTTTTTTTTGCAATTTTTAGACTTCTTTCATATTTTATAGTTCTTATTACACTTTATTTATAATATTTTCACTCAAATTAGCACAAATTTAACATCCGCGACCGCACTGTTTGCAACTTGGAAACAAAATATTTTCTTCATTTGTACTTTCTACAAAATTCGTCGTTTTGACATATATGTTCCTTCTCATTATCCACTCTTCGTTGACGCGTGAGAGCACTCAGCGAAGCGGCCCTACCTTATCATGGTTTAGAGTTCTAAAAGCTGACAATGAATTTATTATTACCATGCTTCTTTTAAAGTACAAACGTGTTATATATAACATTTTAAACGTATTCATTTTTCTGGGGATTATTATTTCATCTGGGGATTATCTGAACTTGTACAACGTTGTCATGTTTTCAGCATTTAAGAGATAAAAAAGCGCAAGATTTCAATCCATAATGTGGTATAACATGTTCTCACATCAGCATTTTTATGATTTAAAATTCTCCAAATATTCAACACAATATTGGTATACATGATGTGTAGTATTTGTGATAAATTTTAACAGAATTTACAATATTTACAACTTATTGTGAGCGAACCTTCAATAATGTCTAGTAAATGGAAAATAATGGAAAAATTTCCACGAAACACTAATAATATTACATTATTTAAATAAACTCATCGCAGCCGATAGCTTCATCGATGTTTTGTGCTAAAAGGCTTTTCCGATCAGCTGATCACGTACATAAATAAATTTAGAAAGAATACTATAGAGTTTCGTAGTTGCATTTTTACTATAGGGTTGTATTTTGAACACTGTGTATTTTGTTTTTTTAACTGTACAAAATTTGCTAAATACATATATCAAATTTATCAAAAATGCTCAAAACAAGGGCAAAAACACCACATCGTGAATACCCCTAATGAATTTGAAAAATTTCAACAGAAGAAGATTTATTGGCAAATTTATAGCCCATTCTTAGCTTAGTGCAGCTTATTTGACAACAAATTACATTGGAAAACTGCCAAAAATGCTTGTACTGAATGTTAAGTCGCTTTTTATTTTATTTTTATCTCATTAAAATTTATTTATTTATCTCATGTAATGGATTTTATTTATTAAACACTAGACGTGTTTTGCAAGAGTTCAAACTTCAATTAAATGTTAACAACAAAAGTTAGTTTTTTCTATGTTCGCCATTTTTTTAATCGGGGGCAATGTTTTTCATGGAATCGATGTTAACAAGTCAAAAATCAAAAAAAATTTTTAGAGGTGAATATTTTTGGGAAATGAAACTAGAATGAAGGGCTTAAAAATAACGGATAATATGCAGCAAAGAGCACTGAAAAAGTTAATATTTTTTAAACAAAACGATATAGACATGCCAATGTTGCATTGGTTTTTTGCGATGATGTTCTTCCCTTTATTCCCAAGTGAAGGAAGATGAAAATTAAACCGTTTGTAGGAGCAATTTTCTTTTAGTTTAGAATTGTATTTTAATTCTTTATAAAGTTCTAGATTAAAATAAAAGAAAGGAGGTATAAATATAACACCGTATTAACCTAAAATAAAGAACATTTTCCAGAAGAAGCTAAAATCACTTGGTTTAAATCTTCGTATGTCAGGACTTCGCCAGAAATTCGCCATAAAATTCGTTGCAGTATCGGCATGTCCAATATGGGTTAAAATATTTACGACGATGAATACAAACCTTAAAATATTATCCGAAAAAATTAATAAGATATATCAAAAGCTATTTATATTATATCTTTTTAATGCAAGAAAAGCTTATTTGTATTTTTTTCTTAAATATTATCATCTTCAGAGCCTTTCAGAAATTATGTCAGATATTTCAGTAGAAAAATTTAATAAGCATGAACAAACGTATTGAGTGTAATTTCAATCTCTATCTTTGAGCATGTTTCTGATTTTTTTTTTAATTTATCTACAGGCTTCGATGACTTCAATGTTTTTTGACGTTTTAATTTTTTAAGTTAACCCTACTTTGACAACTCTAAGAAATAATCTAATCTACAATATTGTATAATTTTTCTCCTTCAAAATTCTTTAGTGAATTTTTTATATAGTGATTTTTGGTGTTTTCTTGACAGATATATTTTTGAAAATAAAGAAAATGAAAAAACACAGGTGCGTCATTGGACACACGAGAGAAGCGAAGCTTTTTCGCAGTTACATAGATTTGATAGCTCAATAATTTTTTCTTTTTAATATATTAACTTTTAAACACAAAAACTTAAAATAACATAAAATAAATTACATATACACAGAAACCATATTTACTGCTTATTTTTCTTGTTGAATGTCAAATTTCCATGCCAATTCTCGACACATAGTTGTGAACTTGGATGCACTGAACCTAGCGAAAAAATCCGTCGAAAATTTTTCAGATTTCACTCCAAGCAAATCACAGAACAAGGAGTAAAAACCTTCGCTTCAAAAAAAAAATTGTAAAGTGTTCAATGCAAAATAACTTTTTTGAGTGTTTGGAAAACACATTTAGGGCCTTAAATGGCACCTACGAAATTTTGCATTAGGTATCTGAACCCGCATTAGAGCAAGCTAACTTTTGGTAATGGCAACTGTTGTTGCTATCGACAAAAATCCAAGAAGCTTAAATAATATTAAAAAAAAAATTTTTCAAAATAAAATTGAACTATTTTTGAAACTGATAATATTGGAATGTCAACGATAAAGCTATGTTTATTTAAAAAAAGAGAAAATTTGTATTGAAAAATAAAAAAGTGGTTATCAAAATGTTGAATAGCAAAGCAAAAACGCGGGAGTAAGTGAGGGTTGTCCTTAAAATTCTTATGACCTAAAAGAAATCAATTTTCTAGGTGAGGTGTCAGCCAATTCAGTGGCACTCATTCACGTGAGCCAAGATTGATGATAGTTCCACTTATTTTGCTATCTGTTAGCTTGACGGAAACTAAATAATCTTATCTAAAGTCTTAAAACTTTACGGATCCTTCAATGGGACAAACTGTTATAAAATTCAACCTTGCAGGTTAGCAGGTACAAGCACCTTATATATCCCGCAATGATTGAAAAACCTTATAAAAAATACCCCCATAAAAATTAAAATGACACAAAATATCACATATTGATTAAAAAATCAACAAGAATTTCCACTTAAACTTCGTATTCATGTGTGAGGGGAAAAATTCCTCGCATGGTATTTTTACTACAAATCCTACAAATAAGCCAATCCATCTGTAGAAGTATTGTTACTTAAAAATACCTCAGAAATTCTCTTTTTCCATACGCCAAAAATACCACAAATTACATCAAATTACCACAAAATCTCGAAAATTACCACAAAATACAGCAAGTCAACGGAATACTTCTAAAATTGCTTAAAATATCACATTTTGAAGTGAATATCAAGAATTTTCAAAGAATTTAACGAAAACAGACGTAAATTGCAACAAATTTCAACATTTTTAATTCATAAAACAACATTTTTATAATTCAGTTTTTTATTAATTGGTAAAATTTTTTTATTTTATTTTTAGACATAATTATGGTATTCCCTTAACGCCTCAGATACTGCTTAAACCTCGTAAAGTACTTAATTATAAGCAAATTGGGAATTTTGGAAATATTTTGAATGAACGTTTTTTTACGATGTTTAAGCTACAATTTCAGTACTTAAACCATGCAAACAAGTTTGCTTAAACTTTCAGCTGTCAGACTGACAAAACTTCTTTTTGTTGTTTTTTAAAAATATTTATTTAATTCAATTGGAAGCATTTGCATTTTAAAAAGGTCGCTGTTTTCTTGCCTTGGGATTCGAATTAGTAAGTATGGAAGTGGGCAGCTCCACTACTCCAAAAAGGAAGAGGAAAACTTCGACACATCGTTGGCAGTTCTGTCAAACTGTTGAACTGCTACAATTGGTATTGGATGAGGTTAAGGACTGTCCCGAAAAGTTTGAGGTAAATAAGTACAGATAAATCAGGCTTGGCAGCTAACTAAAATATTTTCATTTCAGAAACCGACAGCAAGCAGATTTTGCGAAAAAATTTCCGGTCGCTCACTTCAAATTAATCAACTGCATTGGAATGTTATGAAGAACAAGATGCGGTATTTGAAATCGCAATATATGGCAGCGGTATCGTGGAAATCCAACACAGGAGCTGGACTTCTGGCTGAGTGAAATGAAAAATCAGTGCATGGTAAGAAAGTAAAAGTTGAGTAAAGTGACTTCTGCGAATGAGCTGGGTAGTACACCAGAGAACTGCACAAGCTTGCTTGAAGTTCAAGTATGAAGTTCAAGTACTTGAAATCAAGTAAGTATCCATACTTGAAAAAGCAAGCTCTAGTGCTTAAAAAAAAAACCAAACAGATAATGATACCCTGCTTTCTAGTTGGCTTGGCTTGTTGGAACTACTATGTAGAGTCCGAAAGTTGAAAAGCTTGAAACGATCGGCAAAAGCTGGTAATATCGCAACAACCAACAATTGCAAGGGTCAAGGAAAGATCCCATAAAATTTCATCCTCTTCATCTGCTTCCTCAAACGTAGCTGCAAAAAAGTAAACATTGCTTTTTTGTTTTAATTGTTCGTTTTAACATTTACCATCAACTGCATCTATTATCTGCAAAATTAGTAATTGCTGAGAAGCATATTGTTTTAAACATTTTATTAATTCCTTCTTTCTGCTTTGTTTCGGCATGATAAATGTTTATGTAGTGTTATTTAAAATTTTTTTTATTAGTTTTTTTTTGACAAAGCATGGCAAATTAATCAGATTTCCAAAGGGGCGTTCCTTTAACATTTTCTCGAAATTTTACGAGTTAACGAAAGGGGAAATTTAAGTCGTTAAGGGAATACCATATATAATTATTTTTATTTTTCACTTTGAATTCTTAAAGTTTTACTTGCAAAACATCGAATAAGCTTCAAACACAAGCACACAACCATAGACGTATTCATAAAGTGTATTCATTCAGTTAACTTTTTCTTTATGCATATATAATATTTTTCTAGGTAGAAATCTCGTATTTTTTTTTTCTCTAGTGATTTATAATGCACATGTGGTAAAAATTTCCCACATATGCATTATGACATTTTTCTCACATTAAGCGGATATGATTACCATTAACCGCAGCAACTCACAAGAGCACAAAAAATATCAAAAGTACGATTTATCGTGCAAAACTTGCAGTACTGATTTGAAGACTGAATATAAAAAAATTCCTCAAGTCTGGCCAGTGCTTGATTGTAATAGGATTTATATAAAACGTAATAGATTATAGCGTATGATTGTTTCTTGCATAAATTACGGTTTTACTTTTAAATTCAAAGTACTTTTGATTGAATTTAATAAAAAATTTTCAGTTACAAGATTTTAATAGGTGAAACTATTATTTTCAAAATATTTGTAGTCAAAAATCATTTTGGTAATGAAAATAATTCAATGTGAATATCACAAAAAGCATCGAGGTTCTGTGGACAAATTTTATAAGCCGAAAATAATCTAAATTTTTTCAGATTTTCAAATTTAATTTGTACAAAAAATAGTGTAGTGTTAACATTGTTTTAGTTAAATTCAAAGTATTCCAGAGCTTGTGAATCGATAAATGAAATAACGCGAAAGTTGAGTGGAATTAATCCATTCAATCCAACCAAAAAATACTCGCATGAAGAAATTCACGATAAGGTAATTTTTTAACCTATAAAGTTACTCCGATAGTGGAATAAAAACTAACTAAAATTTGGGCTCAATATTTTAGACTAGTACAACAGAATTTCTGAACAAATTTTTGTATATTCAAGACTTGTGGGAAAAACAAATAACCACAATCATTTTTTTTTGTGTGTTTTAAGATGTTAATTTATGGCTTACTGAACACAATCTTTTATTGACGAAATTTTCTTCGATTTCAATTAAAATTTTTTTTTCTTAAACAAATAAGTTATATAATTAACACAAACAAACCATTTCAACTGTCGCAACTATTTAAAATGATGAGTGTAGATATAAAGCATTCAAAGAGTTAAAAAACAAAAATTGAGTTACTAGTTAAGTTTAGTAAATAAATAAAATAACTAATGTTCAGGAAAAGTTTAAAATATTGTCTAATTTTAAGCTTCTATGCCTCTATTTCCCCATTCAACCCTGAGCACGTGAAACATTTTCTTGAGTTTCAGTACTGGACATAATATATGGTGATTTTTCTTCATGCTCAGTATAAGTGCTTTGCTCCTGCACTCCGTGTTTCTCCTGCTGACGCACAAGATCATAGTACAAACCACGCAGAGCCATCAACTCGTCGTGCTTCCCAGTCTGTATCAAATAAAACAAGATAAGATTAGAAGAAAATGTAACTGAAATTAAATTCGACCCACCTCAACGATTCTGCCCTGATCCAGCACCACAATCAAATCGGCATTCCGTATCGTCGACAAACGATGCGCAATCACTAGCGTTGTGCGATTTAGCACCGCCGTATCTAAGGCACGCTGCACCTCCGCCTCGCTAGTGGCATCTAGCGCACTCGTAGCCTCATCTAGTATCAGAATTTTTGGATTTTTAAGTAAAGCACGCGCAATAGCGATGCGCTGACGTTGGCCGCCACTCAGCTGAGCACCACGTTCACCGACATTCGTCTCATAGCCTGCTGGCAGAGCACAGACAAATTCATGCGACTGCGATAGCACAGCAGCGGCGAAGACCTCATCTTTAGCAGCATTGGGACGTCCATAGCGTATGTTTTCAAGGATACTGGTAGCAAAGAGCACAGGCTGCTGTTCAATGAAACCGAGCACGTTGGCGCGTAACCAATGTGGTGATATGTCAGATAGCTTGTAGCCATCCAGTTTGATGGCGCCCGATGTGGGCTCATAGAAACGTTCTACCAAAGCGGCTATTGTGGACTTTCCGGAGCCACTGGCACCAACCAAGGCCACCGTTTCGCCAGGACGCAGTGTGAGGTTAAAGTCTTTGAGCACAATCTGAGTGGGAGAAATAATAGGAAATGTTAAATTGAACACTGAAAATCATGGCAAAATAGACAACTTACATGATCGGGTCTTGTGGGATAGGCAAAGGAAACATTTTCAAAACGTATCTCGCCGGACAGACGTTCAGCAGGTATTTCATAGCCGCGCATGAGCTCCACGTTGGGCTTTAGCTGCAAATACTGCAAGAAAAAAAAATTATATTTAGGTAGAGATTACGTGCATTAAGGTTAGCCATGCCCTTTTTATTTATTAAAAAAAAAAAAAATATATATGTATATGCTGTGAAGTGCGCAATGTGCGTTATGACGTGACTTATTTGAAATCCAAAAATTGTGCTGTCATGTGCTCGAGTTGTTTTGAAGTTGTCTTTAAAATCGTAGAGTTTTAAAGAATAACCATATATTTACGAATTTTACGAGCGCAAGTCAGGGTATGTATTGTGAAAAATGGCATGTAGTCCTAAAATATGTAAGGACGCTAATTTCTTTAATCACTTTACGTCACATTGCAGCACAAATTGAGCACAATATAGCACATGTTCAAAATGTATAAAAAACAAAATCATAACCTCGATAATAATTATATTAGAATAAATTCAATCGCAATGTGGCACATGAGAGCACACAGCTAGCACAAAGCAGCACATATTTGTTATTTTTATTAAATTAAAAATGTCATATGTTGACCAAAAATAATTAAAAATATTCCTTCAGACTAACCTCAAAAACACGCGAACCCGCTGTCATGCCGCGTATCATTGTGCCTAGAAGCACGGAGCCTTGAGCCAGCGACCGCTGTACGCCCTGCGATGACACCAGAAATGCCATCAATTGACCAGGCGACAAGCTTTCCATAGACATCAAATGGCCGCCCATGAGGAGCGTCGTCAGCACCAAACCGTTAAGGAAAAAGTTTGTGAGGCCTTGAAAGATGGCTATGCCATAACCCAAATCCTGTGCCAGTTTGGCAGCCTCATTTGTCTCTGTTTCGAAAAGCGCCATCTCGCTGTATTCGCAGGCGCTGGCACGTACGGTGCGTATGTTGGAGAGCGCCTCCTCACAGACGGCAGTAGCACGCTCCGATTGATCTTGCGAATTTTTACTCAGGCTACGCAGTTTCTTGCCCAAATAGCTCATGAATGTTACCACAGCAGGTACTGAAGCCAAGGCAATGGCTGCCATGTGCGGCGAAATTAGGAAGAGCGATACGGCACCACCTATTAACTGGGCAACGCTGCGCAAACCTTGCGACACAAATTGCTTGAAGGATGTCTTGAAATCCTGGACATCGGCAGTCAGACGATTGACTAATTCGCCCGTGCGATTCTTATCAAAGAATTCAATGTCCTGTATGATGATCTGCTTGAACAGATCCTGACGTAAGCGCGCCGCTATTTGCTCGCCAATGCGACTAAGCAGGTAAATGTAGAGGAAGGTGAAACCAGATTGGAGTATATAGAGGCTGAAGAGATTGCTCACAGGCTTGCGCACATCGCTGAGGAATGTATTGGAGAGCGGATCCTTGACAAAGGTGTTGGCAAGTTTTGCCAAGACGTTGACCAGATCGCCGAGCAGATTGGGGATGCGGATGTTGATGAAGGCGACAACAAGAGCGGCCTGTAAAGTAAAAAAAAAAACCATGAACAAAAGAGTGCCTTGAAGCTAAAATCTTACAGCAATAGCACCGAGAAACTCCCAAATATGCGGCTGCAAATATGACCAAAAGCGTTTCCAATCGAACTTGCCATCGTCCTGTTGCAGCGTTTTCTGTAGTACACCAACTAAGCGGTTTCCCTCACACTGCACATCCCGCGAGCCGGATAGCAGACAACGTGCTGACAAGCCCAGTGAAACACCGCAACCACCGAGCAATAAGCTGCGCGTCTTTAAAGCCACCCTAGCCGAACTAGCACCAACACTACGTGCTTCCGCGCCCGTGCGCTGCATCAACATGAGTGCATTCTTGAGTTTCGCACTAAAACCGCGCGCACTGAAACCAAGTTGTGACTGCGCAGTGATTCCATATTTTGGCAGTTGTTGTACTAATTGATAACTACAAAACGAGAGGAGGGAATAGGTAGAAAATTACGAATGAATGAAATAATTATAATACATCTAAATATGACGTAACACTCTACTACGAAACTATTGATAACAATAAAATAGCTGATCTTTGCACCTTTTAAAACAAAGTGTTGAACGACGTCACCCAGCTTACCTTAGTTTGTCTGACTTTCCACAATTTGCTAGAAGAAGACGTAACATTTTTATCTTCAGCACAGTTTTTATTGACACTATATAAGTTAACGTTTTCCGTTCTAGCTTAAATTATTTGTCACAATAGCTGCAATCATTACGTTCTTCTACAAATATTTTACTCGTCTTTTACCCAAATGATTTCCGCCGAACTTCTTACTATAACATTTTCGTCGTTGTGATTTGCCGTTATGCCGAAGAAAATAACAATTTTAATAAATTGCACACGAATTGTCAGAGCAAAGCAAGTGTCAAGAAGAGTTGCATGCCGACAGCTGTTTGTGTTGGCACCTGTGAAAATTGTAAGAGATTTTAATCTGAATTTGCCATGCGCCATGGGCAGAATTATAAGGTAGGGCCGACTCGGAGAGGAATGAAGTTGAAACATTGAAATAAGAAATAAGGAAGTGGCGTTCTGGAATAAAAGTGAGGCATTTTCCTTACTGGTGTATGTTCACACTTATTCAGAAACATTCACTCAGGGCCGTATTCGGTTGTTGCGGAGAGCTCGGCGCAATTTTTCTGATTGGAATTGCATATCGTTGTTGGGCGTGCAATACCGCGTATCAGCCACTTGCAATACCACGCATATTGCAAAACGGCCAAAATTTTAATTTGGATTTTAATTCAATTTGTATCTGTTTTAGTATCTAAGTATCTAATTTTCAAGAAATGTTTTTAGTTTAGTTGAAAATCCATTACTCGAGTCCATTATTAATTTACTCGAGTCCATTATTAATTTACTCGAGTGATAACAAAGGCACCCTGTAAATATATGACACCATGAAAAATGGATGCGCCCCTGAAGTCAAGCTTGTGCTTTGAAAGATCCGATAGCTTATAAATTTGCTTTGTTTTGCTCGGCAAGAGCAAATGTCACAAATTTCGAGCACTGACACAAGGTTCATTAAAAGCACTCTTTTTCCGCCTTTGCTCGAACTGTCAAAGAAGCTGTTAGCTAAAAATTGTACAGATTTAGGTTTTTTTTCTTGATTTCCTTTTATTCACTCTGACAGTTCGATCGAGCTTCTCTCAAGTGGCTTAACCTATATTAATGAACCTTGCACTGACATCTCAAAAAATGCCGCAGTACACGTACAGTGTATGTGAGCACAACAGCACTTACTTATTTTTTATTTCTATGAGTAGAAGCAGAATAAAGAGGGCTAGACGTCAAAATCAGCTGTTCATCTCATTAGCCTCACTTCAGCGACTTATTTTGATGTGAGACAGCTGGAAAAAGTTCACACAGATCATTTGCCTCACTTTGGCCTTGATTAATTCAATCAAACAATTCTTCACTTTTGGAGCTCTATACACTTTAATATTTAACTTTTCATTTAAGTCCATTATCACTAAGGAATATGCGTTAAAATGCTGAAATACAACAAAGAAACCCATGATACAATGATAAGGTAGGGCCGCTTCGCTGAGTGCTCTCACGATCAAGTCGATCAAGTCGTGTGTGGATGAGTTGAGGTGTCATTTTCAGTTTTTCAACCAGTTTACCAATCAGTTGGCAAAAATTAAAAAATTTTGATTTTTTGCGATTCACATCAACTAGTTCTTCATCTGGTGATGTGGTTGTAGCAAAATCAACAACTAAACGTTAGATTCATAATAAAAAAAATTATTTGCATTCATTTTCGATATAATATGCGCGATGTTTTCAAGAAGAAAAAGTTTTTGTACTGGAATTGAAAAATTGGTCCATGCGTCTGTAGGTACAACCATCAACCAGTTCTCCAATCAGTTTTGCGATTAGTTGCTCGTCTATAAGGGCCTTAAGGTTAACGCAGGGCTGATCGCACTCTCTTCTCAGTACTACCCATAATTTTCAAAACCAGCCAATTTTGCGAATGACTACGAAAAAAGAACGGATGATAATAGAGAGCACTTGTAGATTTTCTATGAGCTGTCAACTTCGATTTGACAATTATGAGTACTCGCTCTCTCCCTTGCGACCATGATACAATGATAAGGTAGGCCCATGATACTAAATGCTCTCACGCGTCAACGAAGAGCGGATAATGAGAAGGAAGATGCTTGTCAGTTGATGGCTTGGCCATGCGATGTAGCACCAATTTAATTTCCTCCCATAAAGTTGCAAACATAAACATCCATGAAGTGCGGTCGCGTGTGTTAAATTTGTGATAATTTGAGTGAAAATATTATAACAGTGTAATAAAAACTATAAAATGTGAAACTCTTAAAATTCCAAACAAATCTGTAACAAATTCTAACCTACAAACTGCGAACGTCAGTATAAAGAAATTTGCGATGAACAGCTGATTTTGACATCAATCTAGCTTTATTCTGCTTTCTACTCCATTCCTCTCCGTGATGAGCTTACCTTATAATTCTGCCATGCTTGCGACAACCTTATAAATCAACCTTGAGTGCGTCTAGAAATTTTTAAAAATGTTGAAACTCTTGCCTCACAAAAATTTTACCTTCCCACTTCCTCATTCTTCAGTAGACGTCAAAGTGAGTCGGTGGAGTGAGGCCAGTGTAGACAGACACTTAGGGGCTTTCGCATGGTCCCACATATGGATGACATGTTGAACGATAAGTTGGATGGAAAAGTTTGATTACAAAGTTTGAACACGGAATAAAAAAATGCAACGAGTTGGATCAACATGCTTTCGCATGGTCAATTTGTTGGACGATTTCTTTATTCATTCCAGATAAAGAACGGAAGGAATAGAATAGGCCGTTATTTATCCAGAAAAGAATGAATAAAGCAATAAAATTAGAAAAGAAAGAAGACATTGTGTTATTGGTAACCAGCAAACTTTATGAACACAAATATGTGTGATATATTTTTTGTATATATGCAATTAAATCACTCAAACACAAGAAATATTCGCGTACAAAAATAACGCGTTCGGAATATGCTGTATGAATAAAGAAACACAAAAAGGAAAGTTCCGAAAAATCAAGAATGAATAAAGCAACAAAATAAGTTATTCCGAACGTATGGAATGAATAAAGAAATACAACCAAAAACTTTTGATTTTCTTCCAACATGTTGGACCGACTGTCGTTTTTAGCTTACGCACGGTACTATTTGTCATTTAACATGCCATGTTGGTCCAATTTGTTGGCCCATGCAAAAGCCCCTATTAACGAGCCATAAAAATGTGTGCATTACTTTTGAAGTTATAACATTTTCCATATTATGCACATTTGACGGTTCACCCTTTTACGAAAAACCAAAATAAAAAATTTCACAGAGAGCAGTGATGATAATGATAACTAAATTAAAACCTTATGTTAACAAATAAATTTAGTTTTTTTCATTAAATTTTGACTTTCAGCTACATATATAACCCACATATTTGGGATTTTTTTCGTATATTTCGGATTTTTCGGTGCTGATCCCGAATTAAGCTAAGTTTTGCCCTCTCTCGCAGAGTCATTAAAGGAAGTTATGACGTTTTTAAGTTTTTTGACTTAACAGTAAGTTCAAAAAGTCCATAGGATGGATGACACATAGATGGCGTTATTAGATTTTTTCCATCCATATGATTTTTATGTAGTACCAACCTTCAAACGATACGTATAAAATTTGACAACAATCTGACAATTGATTCGTGAATTATAGCATTTTGTATGCAACTATTGTTATTGAAAAAAAAAAAATGGAAAAGGGGATTTTGAGTTTTGACAATGGATGAAACATGGCTTCACTATTACACACCAGAATCCAAAAGACAGTCAGCTGAGTTGACAGCAGTCGACGAACCGAATCCAAAGAGTGCAAAGAACCAACAGTCGGCTTGTAAGGTGACGGCGTTTGTATTTTGGGATGCGAAAGAAATAATATTCATCGACTACCTCCAAAAAGGAACCACCATCAACAGCGCTTATTACTGTGCACTTTTGGATGGAAATCGCCAAGAAACGGCCACATTTGCAGAAGACGAAAGTATTGTTTCACCAAGACAATGCACCGTGTGACAAGTTGACGAAAACGATAGCAAAATTTAATGGATTCGGCTTCGAACTGCTTACCCACCCACCGTATTCTCCAGATTTAGCCTCCAGCGACTTTTTCCTGTTTTCAGATATCAAGAGAATGCTTGCTGGAAAGAAATTCAAGTCCAATGATGAAGTAATCGCTGAAACTGAGGTCTATTTTGACGAGAAAGAGAAATCGTACTATAAAAGTGGTATAGAAAAGTTGGAAAATCGCTTTACTCGTTGTATCGCTCTCGAATGCAACTATGTTGAATAATATAATCGAGTTTTATCAAAGTTTTGTTTTATTCTTACTTATCCTACGGACTTATTGAATGACCTGTTATATTTGGACTATTCGGGTTTTTCCGTTTAATGCACTATTTCGGATTTTTTGGTGATGATCCCGAATTAAGCTTAGTTTTGCCCTTCCTCGCTTCGTTAAGGAGTTATGATGTTTTTAAGTTTTTTAACTTATATTTGGAATTTTGAATTTAGGATTTTTTCGTATATTGCACTATTTCGGATTTTTTAGTGCTGATCCCGAATTAAGTTTCCGAAATAATGTTTAAATAAGGATATTATATTTTTAAACATTTATAAACGAAAAGGGTTGAAAAGATACTGAGAGGTTAATGTTAATTGAACTTATAAAAATAGTTGAACTAAGCAAAAGTTTTTTTGCAGACTATCCCTTTTTTTTTATAATCTTTAAGTAAAGGCTTAAAGCTATAGAGTAGTACTCCAATGAATGTCACTTAAATTTGAACTCTGTTATTAAATTTATTTATTTAAATTTATTTTTATATTGAAAATTAAAAAAAGAATTTAGTTTTTAACAATAATTTTGCTCATGCTTCCATTTTAAGCCACTTGCACTTTTTTATAATTATGTTACATATTGAATGTTAAATAAACGAATATTTATTAATTTTTTTGTTTAACTGAATTAATTCTAATTCCTAAAATGTTTGTGTGGTTATGTAACATATATAATAAAATAATATAATGTTTTTCTGGCTGAGTTCTAAGGTGGGGAAACTGCCCCTCCCTGCTCCCCATCTGCGGACGCCCTTAGCCCTAAGTCATTTAATAACGTAAAAGAATAAGGGTATTCATTAATCAATGAAAACTTAACTTAGAGAATATTATTTCTACAAAAAATACATATGTGAACATTATTTCAAAGCAAACAAGCACTCAGTTGCCAACTTCATTCTAGTCACTGATGTGAGACCAAAAAAAAAAAAAAATGCCTGTTGCGGTTAAATGCATATTTCGTTGGTGGCTTTTGAACAAAACGACATCCTATTGTAGCATATTTCCATAAAGTATGTAATGAAATTCAATTGTATGGCCAATTTTTTTATTTTTTGCACCACAATGCAAACATTTCAATTAAGAACTTCGGCTTTATATCTGCAAATCGGATTGTGAGATTTTTTATGTGAATTTTTCATATTTTTGATGCCAGTTCAAAACTTTTATCATGTGAGTAACGTTTCATCTGGTGTATGTTTTTTTTTTGCATTTGGTGCATTTTAATGTTGTGGTTCTTGTTATTGTTGTTGTTGCTGCGGTATTGGCGCTATACTTTCTATGCGTTCTGCCAGTTAGTGTTTGTGCATCTGCACATTTATACACACCACTGTATATGTCAGTGCGTTGGACAACAGCAGCTGAGTCTAACTTTGTGATTTTGCTGCTTTTGGCTTTATGCATTTTTTGTGTTTTTTGGTATTTTTGTTGTTTCTTTCTTATTTTTGTGAATAACGCGATTTTTAATTAAAAAGTACGCTTTTCATTCAACATCTGATGACTTTGAGTCTTTCGTTGTATGGTGCATAAAAATGGAAAAAAAAACATTCCAAACCCACAACATACAGCATGCGTTGAATTCGTTGGCAACACTGTTGCGCTTTAAAAAGTTATTCGGCGGTAGGTTACGCATTCAGGCATAAATGGCGGGAAAGTGGCCATTTTTGATTTTAACTTTGATATAGTAGCGTTCAGATTCTGAATAAGCGTGATTCTTGTGGGGAAATTAAAATCACTTTAGGTATGTTTTGATGTGATACTTAATGGAAACCACAAAAAAAAAAAGAAAAAAAAAAAAGAAAAACACACGGCTTTGTGTCGTTCGTCCTTAAATGCTTCGTTGCATGAAATGGATTATTTTTGTTTCAAAACTTTAAATATCGCTGATAGTGTCATTCACTTAATTTGCTATACAGTAGACTGGATTGATATTTCGATTCCGCTGCGTTCTGGGCTTAAAAAGTTAGAGGAACTCTTAAAAAGGATTTCTGCATGCCTTTTTTTTGAATCGGAATAAATTCCACGGATCATTTTAAATTCTCATGAAAGTCCTTTTTGGTACAAAAATCGTGATGGTGCAATAATTCTTTTAAAATTTTTGTTTTTATATTTCATATTAAAGTGTAGAACTGCTAAGAACATGTATTGTATGAAAGTTTGAAGCCAATGCGAGTACAATTAACGGAGGTATAGAGTTGTAATTCTCCGCCTCTCCTTCCCAGTTTCGTGCTGCAGCAAACTTTTAAACGTGTTTTTTTCACACTTTGCTTTTTCAGAGTCGCTGCCTCCATCTTTACATTAATGACGAGGCAATGATTTCGAGCTTTTTTTTTAAATTTGAACGAATTTTGGAGTAACGACATTTCCGTTTTTTTTTTTTCAAAAAAATTGAAAAAAATCAATAATTTGTGAGGGCGAAAGTCGCTACCCTCGTTTTCGCCTAACATCAGTAGTCACTGTTTGACTTTGTTAATATTTCGCATGTGACTTCTAAATCCCTACATCAATTTCCTTTATCAACTGTGAATTATTACTGTATAAGAATATTATTTCATTATTATTTAAAAGCACTGGCTTGCACATCACACTTTCCCATCTTTTATTTATTAGTTAGTCATTTGAAATAACAGTTAGTAGCATGATAATCAAAGTAGTCACATAAACATCACTGACTTTTCATCAAACATCAATCCCACCATTAAACTAAAGCTTCATGTAAACATCAACCTAATAACCTCATGTCACCCGGTTAACATCACTAGGGCGTGGTGAAAAATAAATGCATGCAAAAAACGAACAGCTGAGACAAAAAAAACCCACCACTAGTCTGCTGTGCTGCTAAGCTAAGACCACGGTTGATTTATAAGGTTGTCGCAGGGCTGATCGCACTCTCTTCTCAGTACCCATAATTGTCAAAACCAGCCAATTTTGCGAATGACTACGAAAGAAGAACGGATGATAATAGAGAGCACTTGCAGATTTTCTATGAGCTGTCAACTTCGATTTGACAATTATGGGTACTCGCTCTCTCCCTTGCGACAACCTTATAAATCAACCTTGGCTAAGACAAGGTTCATTAATACAGGTTAAGTCACTTGAGACAAGGTTTATTAATACAGGTTAAGTCACTTGAGAGAAGCTCGGTCGAACTGTCAGAATGGATAAAAGGAAATCAAGAAAAAAAAAACCTGAATCTGTACAATTTTTAGCTAACAGCTACTTTGACAGTTCGAGCAAAGGCAGAAAAAGAGTGCTTTTCTCTCAGGGCTATGCTGATGCCTTGAAGGTAACCTATGACACCTTGGTTTTGGTGTGCAAGGTTTTCTTCTCGCTTTACTTGCAAGATGTGCCAGAGTTTGTGCCAGAGTTTGTTTACGATTTGAAAACATAATATTTTTATTTCATGTGACGTTTCTACGTACTTCGTCGTTTTGACAATCATCTTCCTTCTAATTATCCGCTCTTCGTTGACGCGTGAGAGCATTTAGTATCATGGGCCTACCTTATCATTGTATCATGAATCTGTACAATTTTTAGCTAATAGCATGATACAATGATAAGGTAGGCCCATGATACTAAATGTTCTCACGCGTCAACGAAGAGCGGATAATGAGAAGGAAGATGCTTGTCAAAACGACGAAGTACGTAGAAACGTCACATGAAATAAAAATATTATGTTTTCAAATCGTAAACAAACTCTGGCACAAACTCTGGCACATCTTGCAAGTAAAGCGAGAAGAAAACCTTGCACACCAAAACCAAGGTGTCATAGGTTACCTTCAAGGCATCAGCATAGCCCTCTTGTACCTTCGCCAGCTGCATGGTGGCCAGCAGCAGTTGATGGCTTGGCCATGCGATGTAGCACCAATTTAATTTCCTCCCATAAAGTTGCAAACATAAACATCCATAAAGTGCGGTCGCGTGTGTTAAATTTGTGATACTTTGAGTGAAAATATTATAACAGTGTAATAAAAACAATAAAATGTGAAACTCTTAAAATTGCAAACAAATCTGTAACAAATTCTAACCTACAAACTGCGAACGTCAGTATAAAGAAATTTGCGATGAACAGCTGATTTTGACATCAATCTAGCTTTATTCTGCTTTCTACTCCATTCCTCTCCGTGACGAGCTTACCTTATAATTCTGCCATGGCTAACAGCTACTTTGACAGTTCGAGCAAAGGCAGAAAAAGAGTGATTTTCTCTCAAGTGACTTAACCTATATTAATGAACATTGAGCTAAGGCAACTTAGACCATGATACAATGATAAGGTAGAGCCGCTGCGCTGAGTGCTCTCACGCGTTAATGAAGAGTGGGTAATGAGAAGCAACATATATGTCAAAACGACGAATTTCGTAGAAATTGCAAATGAAGAAAATATTTTATGTTTCCAAGTTGCAAACAGTGCGGTCGTGGGTGTTAAATTTGTGCTAATTTGAGTGAAAATATTATATAAAAAGTGTAATAAAAACTATAAAATGTGAAAGAAGTCTTAAAATTGCAAAAAAACCTGTAACAGTTTTGAAATCGTTCATAGCATTGTGCCGTAGTGACCAGTGCTATACTTGAGGATATTCTTCTAAGTCTTTTCATAGCGTTATGCCGTAGTGACTAGCGCTATAATTTCTAAGTCTTTTCGACGTTGCATCGCAGTGCTCAGCTTGATATTTTTCTAAGTCTTTTCATAGCATTGTGCCGTAGTGACCAGTGCTATACTCGCTACATTTTCTAAGTCTTTTCGACGTTACATCGAAGTGCTCAGCTTGATATTTTTCTAAGTCTTTTCATAGCATTGTGCCTTAGTGACCAGTGCTATACTCGCTATATTTTTTAAGTCTTTTCGACTTTGCATCGCAGTGCTCAGCTTGATATTTTTCTAAGTCTCTTCATAGCATTGTGCCGCAGGGACCAGTG
Organism: Coremacera marginata; assembly: GCA_914767935.1. Lineage (NCBI taxonomy): Eukaryota > Metazoa > Arthropoda > Insecta > Diptera > Sciomyzidae > Coremacera > Coremacera marginata. The sequence goes on from OU612044.1 coordinate 162,219,051, forward strand.
CTATACTCGCGTATATTTTCTAAAGTCTTTTCGACCAAGGTTTATTAATACAGGTCAAGGTTCATTAATACAGGTTAAGTCACTTGAGAGAAGCTCGGTCGAACTGTCAGAATGGATAAAAGGGAATCAAGAAAAAAAAAACCTGAATCTGTACAATTTTTAGCTAACAGCTACTTTGACAGTTCGAGCAAAGGCAGAAAAAGAGTGCTTTTCTCTCAAGTGACTTAACCTACATTAATGAACTTTGTTTTCGACGTTGTATCGCAGTGCTCGGCTTGATATTTTCCAAGTTTCTTCACAGCATTGTGCCGCAGTGACCAGTGCTATACTCTCATATATTTTCTTAGTCTTTTCGACGTTGCATCTCAGTACCCAGCGTGAAATGTTTTCTAAGTCTTTTCATAGCGTTATGCCATAGTGACTTGCGTTATGTACATGCGTTTTTTGTTTTTTTTTTCCCAAGCCTATTACGTCGTGACGTAGTACCCAGTGAGAGTTTATACTAACAAAGCGTCTCTTTTACATGCCGACTGGGTGTTCGCAGTACGTCGGGAAATCCTAAAGAAAACGAGGACTACGCAGGACAGTGGACACCGTATCATAAGTTTATTTCTTTTTTTCTCATTTGTTTAAATTAATAAAAAACCCCGATCATGAAGACCATAAAATAAGTGTAAGTGTAAATTAAGGAAAAAACTGAAATAAAATACATGAACTGAAACCACGGAACGAGTAATTAATTCACACCTAATATAATAAAATTTTGTAGACGAACCCTGGACACCGGCGATTGATACCTCGGCCTAAAAAGGTTCGTTTCAAATTAAAAAACTCTTTGTTACCTTCAGAAACTTATCAAATAATAAAATCATTTTGATTTCAGTTGATCCAATGATGAGTTATGAGGCGCACAGCAATAAAACTTTTTTTGAGACGTCCGCTGAAATTTGCTGTCGATGGCCCATTTCTTCATAAAAACTAATAAAAATTTGACAGAATATTCATCAAATAATACTTCATTATGTGTTACTTTAACTGTGTCTTCAAAAAAGAGTATTATCGAATATAAGCTTTTTTGCATCGAATTAACCTTAACCACCCGTCTGACAGACGTTCCGCTTACCTTTGCACCGACAGATGGTGCCTGGCCAGACCCCTATACATTTACATGCATATAGATGCTACTTACTGACACCTTTTTATACCAAGCACGTATATTTTTTTCATTCCTTACCTTTTTCATTGGGTTTGGCATATAATGAACAACCTGTGTGAGGAAAATAAATCCAATTGTTTTTGTTTCGTGTGTTTTTGTTCTGTATATGTAATCATTAGAGAAGATTAAAATAGGCATTTGCCTAAAAATGTCTAGTTTGCCTAATTTGACCATTTTTCTTAGGTTGTGCCTATTTTAAGGGTTCGTACCTATTGTTGCCTATTTCCACTAATTTTATTATATTTTGACAAAAAAGTAAAAAATTTTACATTTTACTTTTACATTTATATTTCTTCATTTACTCCTTTTTTAGACTACAATCAGAAATACAAATTATTTTCGATCGTTATTTTTCCAATCAGAAATAAAAGTAATTTTTTATCGTTATTTTTTCGATCAGAAATAAAAATCCTTTTGTGATCGTTAGTTTTTTTTTCGGTCAAATATGAAAGTTATTTTTTGATCGAATTTTTTAGATCAGAAATAAAAACCAATCATTGATCGATATATTTCCAAACAGATTAAAAAATAATTTTTTGATTAAAATAATATCGATTAGAATTTAAATCAAATCAATATTTACGCATGTATTGGGTCCCAATTAGAATGTTATTGAGCATATAAAAAATAAAGTTTATACTTACCGACCTTCAAACCCACGTTTGCTATCATACATACAAGTTGCCTTGGACAAGGATTTTAACTACGATCTTGACAAGGATAAGGACAAGATTTTTGACATGGATTTGAAAAGGTATTTGGATAAGGATTTTGTCAAGGATTAGTAAAAGTATTTGAACAAGGTCATGGGCATGACCTTGTACAAGGATTTGCGGAAGTATTAGGATTAGGAATTGGGCAAGGATTTGAATAAGGACCAGACCAAGGTTTTAAATAGGGAAAAGTTGGAAAATAGTAGAAGTAATTGAAAACGGTAGTATTAAACAGTAGTAGATATGGACGTAGATAGAGGGTTGCTGATTTAGAATCTGAGGTTAGAATTTGAAAACCTTTTTTTACACTAGGGTGGCCCCTCAAAACGTTTTTGTTTACTACATATTCCACATGGCATTATTAGACAGTCGCTGATTTCGAATTAATGTTAAAAGTTAAAAAAATTTTTTGACGCTAGGGTGGACCCCAAAAATGTTTTTTTTTTTTTGTTTTACACATTTTGTGCATGCGCTGGCAGTATAAGGAATCGCTGATTTAGAATCTGTGATAAGCATTTCAAAAATTTTATTTGTCTAAAATTTTTTATACCAACAAAAATGTGTATGAGTAATATATTTATTTTTTTTTCCACCCACTTTGGGCATGCGTTCTGTGAGAAATAAAAATTAACATGCAAAAAACATGATATTTTAACCAAAAAGGACTACCATGAGAGTCAAGAACGCTTCGTGGAATTTGTTCCGGCTTAAAAAAAAAAAGTATGCAGATATCGTTTTTAAGAGTAACTCTAATTTTTGAGACCCAGAACGGCTAACTTATTTAATTTTTTCCCATACATAACGAAAAAAAAAGATAAAACGAAATGGCTATTTCAGCCCTTGAAAGGACTTTGACCGAACTTCTTATGATCAATTGTGGTGTGCGTGTTGTGAAATGTTAGAACAACAATAAATAAGACGATATTTTCCCTAGATAGTTATAAACAGCAGTTCATGTAGTTTTTCAAAAAAGTTCAACTCCATGGATGCAATCTATGCTGTGCTAGATAAACTTTATCCACTGTCTATACATAATTAGAGAAACTTTAGATTAATTTTCAATATAATGCAAAAGTCATTAAATTTGCATTTATTTTTTGCTCAGAGCACTTCCTTAGTTCTACCTGTCTCATTCTCTTTTTATATACTGCTTTCTTCTCTGCGCTTAAGCACATACACACACACACACACACACACACACACCTTCAAAACAATTCACAGATACTGCATTAAATGCAAATTTTTACATTTGCCAGCATTTATTATGTGCAAATTTTATTGCTTTTTTTTTGTGCTTTTCTGATTTTTTTTTTTTGTTTGAGAAAAAAAGGCAAAAATACAACAGATTATAGAAAATATATTCAAAAAACACTTATACTGCAATAACAAAGCAAGAACTTTGCCGCTACAGCACTTTCGGTTTTACTTCTGTTCACTCAGTCTCACTCTCACTCTCACTCTTACTCTCACTCTTACTATCACTATCGTTAAGCAGCAGATGTGTTCGAGTTCTTTCCTCATAGTCTGTTCTTCTACGTTCTCCTACGTTTATCGTTTCCTTAAGCCATGCAGCAACATGGCCGTGTCCAGTTTTTCCTGTTTAAGACCGAGACATGATTTATGCAAATTGAAACTGACCTTATGATATGGCATATGTTGGTGTATGTGTGTGAGTGTGTCTGTGAGACAGTGTGTGTTGGCACTGTGACGAACCTATTTCCCACACAAATAGGCCCACACATTATTTGTTATTTATTTACGCTACGCAGCCTAGCGTACCGGCCTCACACATAACAAACCAAGCAACATACACCACGAGCTATACAGCATAGCGCCATCGGAACTTAAGATAAGTAAGCAACATGCGAATTACTATGTTTATTAATAGGATAATGAATTGAACAATTGTATTTTACATTTATGCATATAATATTATTAATCTAAACATACAACACGTTACGGTAAACATACAAGACGTGACGTTAAGACATTCACACTATTAGTACCCACTACTTATTACATACTACTATAGTACGTAAGCAATCATGAAATGTATTTTATGTGCACCACTGGTAGCAGCCAGCACTTAGTCATAAGTTGAAGAAATTAATAAAGTTGAGTTGTATTTGAGCTTTCAAACGGACCAGACGTCTTTCACTTCGAAGTAGCCAAGCAGTTTATTTTCTTTCGGAGTTAAGTCTGGCTATTACTCGCAGACTATCTGGACGTGCCTTGCTCCCGTTCCTATCCTCTCTCCGCTCGAGTCGTGTCACTGAGGCATGAGGCCAATCGGTCACGCTCAGTTGCCACACTCACCACTACTCTCAACGAGTTACTCGCTTTCAGCGTATCCACCCCCTTTGAGTTGTGTCATTAAGGCATGAGGCCAATCGGTCACGCTTAACTGCCACTCTCATCAACACTCTCAACGAGAATACTCACCTCAGAGTATTTCCCCTCCTCCGAACTGTGTCACTGAGGCATGAGGCCAATCGGTCACGCTCAGCTGCCACATTCACCACTGCTCTCAACGAGTATCATTACCTTCCCCTTTCTTGGAGTTGTCTTTCTCACTCTCGCTCTCAACGAGATACTCACCTTCAGAGTATTTCCCCTACCTTGAGTTGAATCGCTCACCTCCGCTCTCAACGAGTGAAACGCACCTCCGAACGAAGCAATGCCAGCGGAGCGCTACTAGAAATTCAAGGTCAACACGTTATTAAAACGCACATACACACGACAACTCAAGAAGAGGTACGGCAATAAATACGCATCGCGCCACCAACGAAGATAGAGCCAACAAGGGATAACGGAGAGTACCGCTTAGCAAGGTACAGTCAAGCTAAAAACACCAGCCGTCATCACCCAGGGCACCTTCACCATCGCAAAGGTCACCTTCACTAGACAATCTGTGAAGGCAAACATACAGAGCGGCCTTTCGTGAAGAGCCCCAGAAGGGAATCGCTGGACAAGTATAACGTCCACAACATCGACATCCACGACATCATAATTAAACCTAAGAAGAACAAAAGACCTTCCAACAAGGTCAAGCGATCTACAAAACCCCATAGATCGTCTTGTAAGGACCCTGGACAGCCGCTGAGGATACCTCAGCTGAAAAAAGTTGTAACGACCCAGGGGTTCGTTACAAGTGGCGCCCGAGCAGGGACCCTGCGGGACAACATCGCAGTGTCCCATCCTAGCAAAGCAGAAAAAAAAAATATCAATCATCATACAAGCAAGGCAAAGCAACGAGAAAAAAAAAAAAAACAAATCATCAGCAAACAAAGCAATCATTGCATACATCGAGAAAAAAATTATATCTACAACGAAACTATCAATCATCAGGCTTTGACAGACAAAGCCCTAGCCAACAACAGCGCTTCATAGCCATTAACTGAAGCACAAATAAAATCTATCTACATCAACGAAAAAAAAAAAAACAACATCCCAGTCGAACTCAACAAGACAGTCAACAGGAAATCGTCATCGCCAGTACGTCACAATGAATACCCTCAAGACGTCCTGGGTATATAGCCTACGCAAAGAAGAGCTCCTTGCGTACATAAGAGAGTTCCATCTCGAAGAAGTCGGCACTGTCGAAGAACTGCGAAAGAGGCTCGCAGCGCACATCAACGACGGCAAACTAGCAGACGAAGACGTGAAACGGCTCCTCGAATTAGAAGTTAAACACACTAGAGCCGTGTCACCATCGATCCCACACAGCAACAATAATACGAATGACACAATACAGCAGCAAGTATATGGTACCGGGCAACCAGCCCACTACAACACATATCAACAGGAGGTACCTTTCTACAGAACCGATCCAATCAGAAGTTTCAAGTATGCTACTGCCATCGATCACGCCCGGAAGTGGGGCGTCAAATACATCACGAAATCCACAGGGTCGTGCTGGGCCACTAGGGCCAAGAACGTTGCATTCACTGCCGTATGTTGGGCCATCCATGCCGTTTCAAGGCTAACCACCGCCCTAAGCAAAATAGACGGCAGCCAGCAGGTAGAACTAAATGCCAAGGCTGCCCCTACTATACTCACAGCGACAACCGTCGCACGCAAACCTACCAACACTGCAGCCACCGCGGTAGAGGGGCAGGAGAAGGACCGGCAAGCCAGCACCATAACGTGCAAGCGTTGCACCCAAAAGGGGCACAGTTCCGACCAATGCACAAATCCACGCGTTTTCTTTTGTTGGCATTGTGGTCAACGAAACCGTCGCACGCTAGACTGTTGCCGCTACCCAGCAAAAGAGAGAACCCGAGCATCCAGAGGGCATCGGTCATCCTACCCAACGATACCACTAGGATTAGAAGAACATCGAATTAAGGCCACCATTGCCATGGGTAGCGAATTGTTCGATGCCACGATTGACACAGGTGCCACCCGGAGTTTCGCAAGCGACCTCATTGTAAACGAGGTAGGAACACCACACAATATCCTGCCAGTCAACGAGCCGATCCGATTAGCGGACGGCACTTCGAGGACAATCACGGAAAGTTTGAAGATCCCCATTCAGCTCGGTAACAATATATGCGAAGTCACATTCCTGGTGCTGCCTGACACGGTTGATGACCTAATCCTGGGAATCGATTTTCTACAACAAATCGGTACCACCCTTAGCGTGGGTGGGCAAACTATCACACTGAAAGATCCTGCGGTCACATTAAAACTAAACCCCGCACCGATCAACCATACCACATCCAACAAGAACCCATCTCACGCAAAGCCACCAACACAGATCACATACAGACAACAAGACACCACTGGGCCAGTCACCCTGGGATTGAAGCCCCCTCGGCCACAGCGAGGCCACTCGGCATCTCGATCAACCACAAAGCCCACGGTAAAGAACAGTTCAGCATACACCGAACCACAACCAATTCAACCCACAACATGTTATGCCCAGCACCATGAGGAACCAGGGAAATCAGAGGAAGACTCTCCACGGTCGTTTACAGGCCGTGCGCCACGTCAGGTCGAGACGACGATACAAGGGACAGACAAACGAACACTACACCAGGCGTCAAATACAGCGAACCATCGACCACCCACTACGAGTGCACCGAGTCGCATCGAAGAAGAAAAGATCAATGTATTCTTGGAACAAGAGCTACAGAAATTCGACGGGATGACGGGAGTGTCAAATATCACCACGCACAAGATCAATATGCGTGACGACCAACCGATCAAGCAACGATACTACCCGAAGAACCCAGCAATGCAGCAAATCATAAATGACGAGGTAGATGAGCTAATCAGACAAGGATGTATCGAGCCGTCATACAGCCCGCACAGTGCTCCCATAGTCCTGGTCAAGAAGAAGACCGGAGCCTGGCGACTGTGCGTTGATTATCGCCAGCTTAACGCTAAGTCAGTCCCAGACGCATACCCGCTGCCCAGGATCCAACATATCCTCGACCGCCTGCGGAATGCCAGATTTATCAGCAGTCTGGACCTTAAGAATGGTTATTGGCAGATCGCAGTGGAAAAGAATAGTCGACCATATACTGCTTTTACGGTTCCAGGTAGAGGACTGTTCCAATGGAGGGTCATGCCATTCGGCCTCCACTCAGCGCCAGCTACCTTCCAGAGGGCCTTGGATCGAGTCATTGGGCCGGAGATGGAGCCTCACGCGTTCGCATATCTGGACGACATTATCGTCACTGGTAGGACACTGGAGGAACACATGGAAAACTTGCGCGAAGTTTTCCGCAGACTCAGAGCCGCAAACCTCCGCATCAACAAGGAAAAATGTGAGTTTTTTAAGAAGGAGCTTAAGTATCTGGGGCACGTGGTGAGCGATCAGGGCATACACACAGATCCCGACAAGATCTCGGCTATCCAGAGTCTGCCAGCCCCCACCAACCTGCGCGAAGTAAGACGCTGCCTGGGTATAGCGTCCTGGTACCGAAGATTTGTGCCGGACTTCGCAAAAATTGTCACACCTTTGACAGCGCTCCTCAAGAAAGGCAAACATTGGAAATGGACCGACGAGCAACAACGAGCATTCAATCTTCTTAAGACCAGGCTAACAGAAGCACCTATACTTAGTTGCCCCGACTTCACGCAGAAGTTTACGTTGCAGACCGATGCCAGCGATTACGGAGTCGGAGCAGTACTCACCCAGGACATCGATGGGCAAGAACGGGTCGTAGCGTACGCCAGCCGACACCTGAACGCCGCGGAGAAGAACTACTCGCCGACGGAAAAGGAGTGCCTGGCCATTATCTGGGGAGTGCGGAAGATGAGACCCTACCTAGAGGGATACCGATTCACGGTCATTACAGACCATCTCTCATTAAAGTGGCTCAACTCCATTGAGAGTCCATCTGGCCGGATCGCGAGGTGGGCCTTGGAACTGCAGCAGTTCAACTTCGATGTACAATATCGAAGGGGTAAGCTCAATGTCGTCGCAGACGCCCTTTCAAGACAGCCGCAAGAAGAATGTATGCAGGTCACCATGGTAAATGAATCCACACAACCATGTGTCTGGCTCCAAAAGAAAACCGCTGAAGTCAAGGAAAACCCTAGCAAGTACGCAGACTATTTGATCGATGGCTGCAACCTATATCGCCACATCCCACGACAGGTGAGCGATGAAGACAGCGCACCATGGAAATTGTGCGTGCCAAAACCGCTGCGTCGCGCCATACTACAGGAATGCCACGATGCACCCACCGCTGGACATTTAGGTATTCGAAAGACCATTAATCGGGTGGCCAACCGGTATTACTGGCCCGGCATGTTCCGAGAGGTGAGCCAGTACGTTCGGGGATGCGAGAGCTGTCAGAAGTTCAAACCAAGCCAACAAATTGCTGCCGGAAAGATGCTAACACAGCTCCCCGAAGAGCCCTGGAGCATTGTGTGCGCCGATTTTGTGGGGCCCCTACCAAGGTCGAAGCGAGGAAATAACATGCTGTTAGTGATATTCGACAAGTTCTCCAAGTGGACTGAGCTGGTACCCATGCGCAAGGCGACGACAGAAACACTAAAACAAGCGTTCCGAGAGCGCATCGTCAGCCGGTTTGGAGTACCGAAAATCTTCGTGACAGACAACGGAGCTCAGTTCACTAGTAAGAAGTTCAAGGAGTTCCTGCTCGAACTAGGAGTAAAGCACCAGTACACGGCTCCATACACGCCACAAGAGAACCCCACCGAGCGGGCCAATCGGACGGTCAAAACAATGATCGCGCAGTTTACCCATCAAGAACAACGAAACTGGGATGACCTGTTACCTGAGTTCACGCTCGCTTTAAATTCAGGGGTCCAAGAGTCAACGGGTTACAGTCCGTCATATCTCACCCAGGGGCGTGAGCCTAGACTACCGAACGCTGTTTTCGATAGAGAGACCACCGGTACGGGTTGTGAACCTCAAGCACCTGCAGAAAAGGCGAAACGACTACAGGAGATATACAAAATAGTGCGACAAAACCTCGAACGTGCATCTCAGGATCAAGCACGACACTATAACCTCAGACGAAGAGCCTGGAAGCCAAAAATCGGTGACATGGTTTTAGTAAGACAACATCATTTGTCCAAGGCAACAGATAATTTCGCAGCAAAACTGGCGCAGAAGTACGAAGGGCCATATAAAGTAGTTAGCTTCACTTCGCCGGTCATCGTCGTGGTCAGAAGCCCAGGAGACTCGCGACGTCGGACCGCGCATATCAGCGACCTCAAGGAATTCCACAGCATCGAAGAAGTTGGCAACGCGCCGAAGTAATTAACATTTTTCCTGCGCGGCACCACCCGCGTTAACAACTGGAACGCGCGGCACCACCCGCGTTAACAACTGGAATGCGCGGCACCACCCGCGTTAACAACTGGAATGCGCGGCACCACCCGCGTTAACAACTGGAACGCGCGGCACCACCCGCGTTAACAACTGGAACCCGCGGCACCACCCGCGTCACAAACTGGAACCAGCAGCCGCATCTGCCAACATAAACTGCACGCTAGCAGCCGCATCTGCACTATAAACTGCACGCTAGCAGCCGCATCTGCATAGTAAACTGCACGCCAGCAGCTGCATCCACTTGAGAGCCTGCACACTGACAGCCGCATCTGTAAACATAAACTGCAAGCAAACAACATGGTCATAAACGATGTCTAAGTTATGCACTCTTTCATCACAAGCAAGCAAAACCAACGAGACATCTAGATGATACAAAATTGATCACAAAATGACCATAACCTACAAAATCGCCAGAAGACAACCAGCCACTACAAAACGGCCATAACCAGCAAACCATCGGACCATAAGGGGTTCGTCACAAATGACATTACGACGGGACATTCGTTTCAAGCAGCCATAACTTACAAAACGACAACGCGTTCTGAGTAAATAGCATTTGTGCAAGGAACCACGCTCACCAAAAGTTAACAAGCTAACATTTTTCCTGCGCGGCACCACCCGCGTTACCAACTGGGATCCGCAGCACCAACTGCGTCAACAAAAGGGATCCGCAGCACCACCTGCGTAACCAACTGGGATCCGCAGCACCAACTGCGTCAGAAAAGGGGACCCGCAGTACCACCTGCGTCAATAAAAGGGAACCGCAGCACCCACTGCGACAACAAGATGGGCACCGCAGCACCCACTGCGATAACAAGCTGGGCAGCGCATAATCCCTTGCGCCAACAATACCTGATCCAAACATTTACCATACCTGAAGAACCATAACCTAATTTATACATGAAGGATGTCATACAAACGTCATGATCTACAAAAGAAGGTCCATCCAAGCAAACAACTTCAGAAGTAATCCTGCTTAAATGACAATATGCATCACACAACATGTTTGATATTCCAAGATATTCCCCGGCATTCAGGATATGTGGACTTCTTAGCTAACTTGAAGGTAACCACCATTTATTATCCCTGCTCGGAATATTTTCAGAAAAGACAGACCAATAGAAGAAACACCGTGAACATTCAGAGTGACAGCAAGCAAAGGTTCACACAGGCACATGCACGACAGACACACCATGTGTATTCAACCTCCAGGCAATGATTATATGGCAACGCTCAGCTAAAAGAACAATTTATGTTCAAATTACAAACTTGAAATCGCAACCGTCATTACAGTTTGTATCGTCCGTGACTCACATCGTAATATTCATCTCTCTACGCCATCGACAACAGTAAAAGTGCTAAAAAAAGTAATTTAATGCGACAAAGTGCGAGTGAATTGAATTATCAACCAACTGCGCATACAAATACTGTCATAGTGCATAATTACGCAGCACGTAATTGTTCATCAGCAACAGCCAACGTTCAATTTTATTTCAACGGTGATCTCGCCCAACTGTTTTTATTAAAACACGCCAGAAGAGTGCAGCGAGAGCACTACATATCCGATCATGGATAGTTTTGAGAAGTCGAAGAGGAAATATATGGAGCGACATCGACAACTTACGGCAGCACAGAAGCGTGCAATATTTTTGACGGAAATGCCATCACCGCCACAGTCGAATAAAAGGGTACGCCATGCCGCTCAGCCAAGGAGCGCGCCAGCTAGACATGTAGCCACCATCAGCGCTATCAAAGCAAGTAACGCCACGTTCGACAACAGCGCTGCGCAACAAGGGCCACCAGTACCGGCAGACGTCTGCAGCAACGTCGACAGCAACGCATCACCGTCAAGACAGGCGGTCACTCAGACACCAGTCATGCTACACATACCAGAGGTAAACTTGTCGAGCGACAGCGACAACGACGACGTCATCAACGAACGAAATCTGTTCGTTTACCCACCAGGACCCGGTGGCATCAACGTCACCATCGACGATTACAACTGCCTCGCCGCTGGAATCTATCTCAATGACAAGATTATGGAGTTCTATGCCACCTGGATCAAGCGTGTACTCATGCCGAAGGATCGCGCTGACGATTATTATATTTTCAATTCCTTCTTTTATGAGCGATTGATACAACCCAAGGCGGTACCCGGCGACACGCCAGCAACCCTTGGCCAACGTCGTTACGAGGGGGTACGAAGATGGACGCGTCAACAGGACATCACGCACAAGAAGTTCATCATAGTGCCTATTAATGAGAAGCAGCATTGGTTCCTCGCAGTCATATGCTTTCCGGCACTGAAAGGACCTCGATTTTACGATGTCCCACCGCAAGGCGCCGCAACCGATGATCACCCAATCAAACAGTCGATGATTTTAATATTCGACTCACTGGCCAGCGTCGACCGATCCCATGTGTGTGGCCCACTGAGAAGCTACCTGAGCCACGAATTTAGAAGCCAACACATTCTGAGGAATTTCACGGAAAACAACCTACCGAGTCACCGAGTGAGAGTCCAACAACAAGATAACCTCACTGATTGCGGATTGTATACGCTACAATTTATCGAGAGTTTGGTATGCAATCCTATAATCAACCTTCAGCCGCCCATAAATCGTACCGCATGGTTCACGGAGGAAACAATACGAAATAAAAGAAGACACATTAGCGAGCTGATACAGCAACTAGCCGGAAGAGATCTGCCACCTTTGCTACTACCACCGGTGTATGATGATGACACCAACAAGAGACGCAATACAAAATCAACGTCACCAGAGAGCATCACGGCCCTACCACAGCCAACCTTTGCTACAAGTGGCCCATACAGTTGCCAACAGGCAACCCAGCATACGGCCACAATCGCCGCCAGCGCCACGCAGGCGACCCACGAGGGGTCCATGACTACACGCAAAGCAGTTAACAGTCGTCAACAAGCAGCAGTCACCCAGAGAAACCGCTTCAACGACAGCCTAAGCCATAGCAGCTGCGACGATGACAGCAGCGACCAGAATACAGTCGACAACGACGAAAATATGCAACAACAATTAGCTAAGCATATGGAAATCGACCAGCCAGAGGAAGGAGATGCTTTCGAAGAGTGCCTTGGTTGGCTCTTCGATCCCAACGTCCCAGATTCAATGCCGACAAATACGGCGAACGGAACAAGCATTCCCACCATCGAGGTGCCAACAGAAGACGAGCACAACCCAGTGGAAAACATAAATATCGACGATATTCTCCCACTGGAACTACAGCAACGTATCGCAGGAGCCCAAGCACGGCGGAGACCAGGACAACGAATTGGCTTCAAGATCGTACTCGAAAATACATGCTACGCCGTCCAAATAGAGCGCAGCGGGAACGTTAAGATCTCGTTTTCCACCCCGGAGTAGAGGGGGGGTGTGACGAACCTATTTCCCACACAAATAGGCCCACACATTATTTGTTATTTATTTACGCTACGCAGCCTAGCGTACCGGCCTCACACATAACAAACCAAGCAACATACACCACGAGCTATACAGCATAGCGCCATCGGAACTTAAGATAAGTAAGCAACATGCGAATTACTATGTTTATTAATAGGATAATGAATTGAACAATTGTATTTTACATTTATGCATATAATATTATTAATCTAAACATACAACACGTTACGGTAAACATACAAGACGTGACGTTAAGACATTCACACTATTAGTACCCACTACTTATTACATACTACTATAGTACGTAAGCAATCATGAAATGTATTTTATGTGCACCACTGGTAGCAGCCAGCACTTAGTCATAAGTTGAAGAAATTAATAAAGTTGAGTTGTATTTGAGCTTTCAAACGGACCAGACGTCTTTCACTTCGAAGTAGCCAAGCAGTTTATTTTCTTTCGGAGTTAAGTCTGGCTATTACTCGCAGACTATCTGGACGTGCCTTGCTCCCGTTCCTATCCTCTCTCCGCTCGAGTCGTGTCACTGAGGCATGAGGCCAATCGGTCACGCTCAGTTGCCACACTCACCACTACTCTCAACGAGTTACTCGCTTTCAGCGTATCCACCCCCTTTGAGTTGTGTCATTAAGGCATGAGGCCAATCGGTCACGCTTAACTGCCACTCTCATCAACACTCTCAACGAGAATACTCACCTCAGAGTATTTCCCCTCCTCCGAACTGTGTCACTGAGGCATGAGGCCAATCGGTCACGCTCAGCTGCCACATTCACCACTGCTCTCAACGAGTATCATTACCTTCCCCTTTCTTGGAGTTGTCTTTCTCACTCTCGCTCTCAACGAGATACTCACCTTCAGAGTATTTCCCCTACCTTGAGTTGAATCGCTCACCTCCGCTCTCAACGAGTGAAACGCACCTCCGAACGAAGCAATGCCAGCGGAGCGCTACTAGAAATTCAAGGTCAACACGTTATTAAAACGCACATACACACGACAACTCAAGAAGAGGTACGGCAATAAATACGCATCGCGCCACCAACGAAGATAGAGCCAACAAGGGATAACGGAGAGTACCGCTTAGCAAGGTACAGTCAAGCTAAAAACACCAGCCGTCATCACCCAGGGCACCTTCACCATCGCAAAGGTCACCTTCACTAGACAATCTGTGAAGGCAAACATACAGAGCGGCCTTTCGTGAAGAGCCCCAGAAGGGAATCGCTGGACAAGTATAACGTCCACAACATCGACATCCACGACATCATAATTAAACCTAAGAAGAACAAAAGACCTTCCAACAAGGTCAAGCGATCTACAAAACCCCATAGATCGTCTTGTAAGGACCCTGGACAGCCGCTGAGGATACCTCAGCTGAAAAAAGTTGTAACGACCCAGGGGTTCGTTACAGCACATACATGCTTAGATAGTAGCATTTTGTGCCTTACTGCAATGCAGCTGCAACAAACCACTTTGTCTCTCATACAGCTGTTTCCGCTCTATAACTTCACCTTCATTCCTCCCTTTAGTAACATTTAATATCATAGCTGGTGTTTTTTACTATTTATTTTTAGGTTTTTGGTACATTATAAAATATACATTTTTAGCAGCTTATGTGGCAACAAAAATACATTTTGTAGAGATGAAGCGAGAGCGTACCAAGAGTAACACACAAGTAAGGAATAACAGCCATACGACGATCACGCTTTCCTCTTTTTAATAATGATTCAACTAGTGATGAATGGGCCGATCCTGTGAGCGATACTTTGTCGTCAAATACGAGTTAAAAATCCCATTCCTAGTCCTAGTCCTAAAATAAGAAAACATAAATGAATTCTTAAATTAAGAAATTTTTAACGTTTTCGTCAGTTTCTCATTACTTAGTTATACACCAAAATATATTCCATATGCATGGAAGGTGTTACGCTCACTTGTTCAATCGCTCTGAAATTTTTTCAGCTGTTTGAAAATCGTATACGAAATGACTACGTTTGATTTGGTTTTGGTAGCTTATCTCATTTTTAAGATATTGCGCAAAATGTGTTTAAGTTATATGGTAGCTGCCACGCCCACTTATTCAATCGTGCCGAAAATTTGTATGCTTTTTGGAAATCACATACTAAATGACTACGTTTAATTTTGTTATCGTAGCTTATCTCATTTCTCAGATATTGCGCAAAATGTGTTAAAGTTGTATCGCAGCTGCTACGCCCACTTTTCCAATCGTGCTGAAATTTTTTAACCTTTTTTGGAAATCTTATACTAGACGTCTGTACCTAATATTGTTATCGCGGTTTTTCTTGTTTCCAAGATATAGCGCAAAATGTGTTTAAGTTATATGGCAGCTGCCACGCCCACTTGCCCAAAATTTCTCAAATACTTTTTTTTGTACTTTCCTATGCCATAAACATCGAAAACTAAAAAAAAAAAATAAATATAATAATATTTTCTGTCTAACTTGTGTCAATCGTATCACTGTGCGGCGCCGAGTATTCCAGCTAGTTTTTTATAAAATTTATTTCGAAGATTTTTTAATTTCCATGCGCTAACGCAATTTATATTTTTTATTATGTCCTTCAGGAATATGCTCACAACAAAATTTTAATATAATTGAGTTAAATATCAAAAAACAATCATGAGCATTAAAAGAAATAAGCTTATTAGACTAATTTATGGCATCAAATAATTTATTCAATAGCTTAAAATCACATGTATTAAAATTTAAAAAAAACAACCGACTACAAAATCACTACAAAGTAATAAATAATTTTAAAAATATTTTTCCTTTTAATTTCTTGGTCATATTTGATAATTTATTTAAACATATTATTAAATGTGAAATCTTATTATTTGAATTTTTTTTCCTATTTGTTTTATTATCATAAATACATTAATTTCTCAGACATCAGACTTTTAATCAGAAGCGCCAACTTCAAAACATTTGTATTCATCAAGAAATGAATGTGCATACCCCTGTACTTTATTTCAGTACCCCAGCGTCAATATTAACTGAGATAGTGTTTATCTAGTATTGCCACGCCCATTTATCGAATAACGCCAACTTTATTGACCGTAATTTTTAATAATTCTGCCCACCCCTGTACTACAATAAATTTCAGTGCCCTAGTGCCAATATTTTTTTCTAATACTGCGACGCCCAGTAGTCGAATGCAGCCCACTTTCTTGACCGTAATTTTTACTAATGATGCCTACCTCTATACCAAATTGCAGTACCATAGTATCAATATTATTCGAGATATACTCTTTTTCCAATATTGCCACGCCCATTTCTCAAATCACGCCCATTTTATTGACCGTAGTTTGTATCAACTGTGTCTACCCCTACACTAAATTGCAGGGCACTAGTGTCAATATTATTCGAGATACAGTGTTTTTATAATTTTGCCACGCCCATGGTTCAAATAACGCCCACTATATTGACCATAATTTGTAATAATAATGCCTATCCCTATAAAAAATTGCAGTACTTTAGCCTCAAAATTATTCAAGAAACACTGTTTTTCTAATATTGCCACGCCTATTTGCCGAATAACACCCATTTTCTTGCCGGTAACTTGTAATAATTGTGCCTACCCCTACACCAAATTCCTGTACCCTAGTGTCAATATTATTCGAGATACAGTAGTGTCTAATATTGCACCTCCATGTTTATGATATCTAGCTGTTCCCCAAAAATTATGGCAATCAGGCATATGGTTTAGGAGTTATCGATGTGCATACATTTAAAAAAAAAAACAGAGAAACCGACGAACTTGAGAACCTCCTCCTTTTTGAAGTCGGTTCAAAATCATTTTCACTAATAGTTTTAGTCTCACAACGGAGAAAATTATAAAATTCAAATTCAATGGATAAAGCAGTGTGACGTAAACTAGATGAAGGTATAGCAAAACTTGATCCAGTAATTTTTCTAATTGATTTTGCTTTGTGATAAAAGTCTTTATCAAGAATGTCGCGTTTGCATTATAAATTTCATAAAAGAACACGAAGAAATGGTTTGCTGGAATACAAGAATTTTTTGTAGTTTTAGTAAAAATATTTTATTATTTGAAGTAATATAACAGCAATAGAAGAAATAGTCGAAAAAGAACTAAAGATATATATAATAAATCGGCGACTGGCCGAAGCGCACCACAGTGGATCCCTTTTCGTCTCCAGAGCTAAAGATAAAAAAATAACTAATTTTTTTTTATAAAATATACACATTTAATGGCAATTTATATACAAGATAATGCCAAGATGTCTTGGCACACAGACACACACACACATACATACACAAGCACATGCACTCACACAAACATACCGAGCAAAATATAAATATAAAAATCAAACCACCAGTTATCCTTAAACAATAAAACAAAGAGTGAACGAGAGGTCAATAAATATTATACCAGCGAAACAGCAAGATAATCGCAGAAATGCCAATAAATTCACCTCAAAAACAGCGAAATAAAAAATCAGGCGCCAACAAAAACAAAAAAAAAATTCAATAATAATTTATGTAGAACAAGATTAAACTATAAAAGATAATAATAAAATAATAAAATAAAAAAAAAAAAATAAATCAACAACCAATACAAACAAGAAGCAGTGAAATGTTTTAAGCAATAAAATATTTACAAGGAACAGCAATAAATGATCAGGCTACACTGGAAAAAATGACATTAAATGTTAGTGAACGCACCACTGCTAGACATGTGAAGCGGCACTAAAAGCACAGCATGGTATCAGGAATAATTCGCGACAATGGTTTGTAGGATACTACAAACAAAATAAAGGTATGCGGCGCACAACTTGGTGCACAACCCTTTAAACACACTTAGAAAAACAAAAATTCAATGGTGCATTTATTAATATAATAGTACATGAAACGATTCATTCAATATTTTCCATATAATTTCATAGCATTATTTGAAAAAAAGAAACCTTATTTAATCAGTTGGACGTACTTTTTATATTATTCCAATTTCAATATTACTTCGATAGTATTTAAGTACCCAATATTTTAGACAAAAAAAAAATACTATTCATCATTTATAGGATGGCTCATATTAAATTCATTCGATATCACGTCAGTTTTCTTGATCGCGCCCATTTTTATATGCTCCTAAGCTAAAAGAACTCAGGCGCATTCAACAATGTATCAACTGCTGCAATATTCAATAGGTTACGCGCAATAGAGGCACCACCAGCAATCGACCTATGGATAGACAATCTTCTAAATCGTAGAAGGGTTCAAGCTGAGTGAGGCACTACTACCATGGAAAGGGAAGTTAGGAGGGGTACACCCCAGGGGGGGTTCTATCGCCCTTACTATGGAATCTAGTCGTTAACGAATTACTCAAAAACTTCGAAGGTAGAGCTCCGAAGATAACAGCTTATGCAGACGATATAAGCATAATTATAATGGGGAAGTGTCTACCAACAATAAGTTCAATAATGCAAAGCACGCTCAGATGGACTAACTCAGTCGGCCTTAACATCAACGTAGAGAAAACAGATCTGGTTCTATTTATGAAAAGGTAGAAGATACCACCGTGGAGACTACCGAAAATAAATAATATAAACCTCACCCCAAAAACTCATACGAAGTATCTAGGAGTCATCCTGGACAGCAAACTATCATGGAGAATCAATGTCAATGAAAGAGTAAAAAAAGCCATTCATGCGCTATACGCATCCAAGAAGATGCTGGGCAGCACTTGGGGTCTCTCACCCTCTTTGATGCATTGGATCTACGTAACGGTAGGTCGTCCAATTCTACTCTATGGAACTATTGTGTCGTGGCCGGCGGTAGAAAAGTCAACATACCTTAAACACTTGGAGAAAACACAGCGGCAGGCATTGATCTGCATAACAGGGGCGCTGAAATCTACTCCAACGATAGCACTAGAAACAATTTTATATATGGACCTCCTAGACATACACGCAAAACTAATAGCCGAGAAAACGGCACAGCACCTTACGGCGGCAAATAACATGCACAAGCAAAGGTTTGGGCATTGTACTATCAGCAAGGATTTATCTAGTAGCACGGACTACATGATACCTCGCACAGTGATAGACTCAAGAATATCAATACGCTTAGAACCAAACGACTGGTGCCACGGTATAGAACAAGCACAGCGGGCGGTCAACATATTCACTGACGGCTCTAAACTGCACACGGGAGTGGGAGCGGCAGTCTACTGTACAGAACCAGCGATAAGTCAGCCTTACAAACTGCCGTGTTCGAAGTGTTTGCTATAAGGAAGGCCGCAGAGACTGTCCGTAACATAAACACACATCACGCCAATATTAACAGCTCCGCTACCATCAGGTCCACAAATGCCCTGGCAAGCAGGGAAGCACTAGATGCACTATGCGCTTCAAAGAGATTGCGTATCTACTGGATTCCAAGCCACCAGGGCATTGACGGAAATGAAAAGGCAGATGGACTAGCAAAGGACGTCGCCGGGCTGGGATCAGAGTCCATACAACATGTACTTATCCCACTGCAAGAGCTGTACAGAAACCTCGAGGATAGGGCCGCACAAGCAGTGAGTTGTAGATGGAGAGATACGACAACATGCAGAATCTCAAAAATCAGGTGTGGTACACGATGCAATAAACGGACTATGTTCATTCTAGCACGACCGCGCAGAGAATGCAGGACACTGGTTGGTGTCCTCACGGGTTACTGCATGGCGGCAGCTCACGCAAAGAAGATGGGCATCACAACGGATGACAAGGAACCAGGCACGGCTGAAACCCTGGAACACCTACTATGCACATACCCCGCTCTACTTAGATCGAGACTCAAATACTTAGGCTCATCGACGTTTCCGTCACTACAACAAGTGGCCAAAATCTTTCTAGAAATTTTCCTTAGATTTGTGAATTTAGCACTAATCTTCCCCGATTTTAACTTACTCCCTACAGGTTCCCTACACTCGGTACCACTGAGGACCAGAATTGGTCTATGTGAGCCTCCGCCAGGAGGCGGCCGCATTAACCTAACCTAACCTAAGCTATAAGAATATCATATAGTTTATTAATTAGTTAATAAAATATTAATTTTATTACTAATACATACATAAATGGTGTTTTCCTGGGAGAATTTCAAAAAATATGGACATGACAGTGAAATCCTTAAATTTTTCCAACAAAATATGGCCGCTGTTGTGAAAATTAGTGTATAATCCAAAATCATTGTTACGTTCTTTAAAAATTCTATTAAATTGATTTATTTAAGTTTTTGCAGAAATGTATGCAATTTTTGTCTTAAGTGTTATATCTCTAAAAAGTGTTTAAGTCTACTAAAAATGTGCAAATTTAAGTATTTGATAGTTTATTTGTCTTAAGTTAAAAATTAAAAAAAAAACATAAGACAAAAGTTTAGTAATTCGGCTGCATAGACGTTGGTGCTGAAACAACACTTAGGACTTTTAACGATTTTTTAATAGTTTTGTTGAAAAAAATTCTGCACTAAAAATTCAAAATATAAATAACAGTTAGAAACAAAGCTATCAAATATAAACCCTTTTTTATTTTAAATAGTTAAAACTGCAAAATCATAGACAACACTCTTGACATATTAATCTATACTTGCCATAATCTGCTGATTAAATTTTAATAAACACTTTGAAATGCTACTTATTTACTGAGACTGAAATCAATAAATCGTGTTTTCTTGCAGTTATGCACTTGATGGAATATCAGTACCTAAAAAAAAGATAAGAGCAAATAAAGTAAAACATAACACTTCTGACATAAAGCGTAGAAAACACAAATTCTGCAAAAAAAAAAAATGACTATTATGCAAACTTTGAAAAATTAATAACATCAAAAACTAAGAATTTATACTAAATAAATTGCAAAAAAATGCATATTCTTTTTATTATCTTTCTTTTCGTTTTCTTTTTCTATATTGAATAACTGTGTGTAAGAGTGGAGACAAATGATTTTCTATGAAACAGGCAAGAGTGGGGAGAAAACAATCGCTTGTAAATATTAAACTATAAAATTTGCCAAACTTATTATAAAATAACTTATTTCTTATATATGGTTTTTATTTTAGAAAAGTTTTTTTTTATTTAATTTTTGTGCTTATTTTTTAAGTGGAAAGAGCTGTAAAAGGAATGGACAGAAAAAAGTTTATTATTTAATTTAAATTAAAATTTAAGCTATAAGCAATTGGTAAATAAATACGCTATGAATCCAATAGCTTTTAAAATATGTAAATACAAGGAGAAATTTTATTATTAAAAAAAATTTGTAAAAACATATATTTTTTTTCAATTCGCTTATTTTTTATTTTGGTTTTTTTTTTTTTTTTTTTTGAGTATGGTTTTCTTAAAAGTTATTTTCAAGCAAGCGTTTTAAAGTGCATTTTCGCAACATGTACACGTGCGCTCACTCTTTTGCCACCAACGGAAGTCATCTACAAAATACCAGTCATATAATATTTTGTCATTTCCGGTTGAGCTTCCCAGAGAGTTGAGCTCGCGCTGAGCTACGCTGTGGTTTATTTTAGGACTACGTCGTAGTAGTAAGTAGAACTCGCAATCTGTGACGAACGGACTGATGCGAATATCGGTTAAAGTTGTTGCAACGCGGGTTTAGCTGGAAGAAGGGTGCGAGGAGATTTCTGAAAATTGTTAAACTTTATGAGGGTATTTTACGTAATCGTCCTCTGCAGTATGTAATCCAGTTGCAAAATAATTTTGTTGGGCATGCAAAGCTATTTACTGTTATCCTCATGCAGCACACCGAGACAAAATGGCAACAATAAATGTAGCAGCAACAAAATGGTTACTACAACCACCAAATAAAGTTCGTTATAAAGATTATGTTGATTTTTGGTAATATTTTTTTTTAATTTTTTGTCAATATGAAGAATTGGATGAGCATTGAACAAGGGGGTGTAGCTCCGCCCATATAAGCCAAGCGCTTAACATCGAATAGCTATGAAAGTAAAAGTCACAGAACATTGAAACTCAGAACGGAGTTATCACTTGGTGATGTCTTTCCAATAGAAAACTTGGACGGGCATTGGACTTGGGGGTGTGGCTACGCCCATATAAGCCAAATTTTTGGTATCGAATAGCTTTGGAAATAAAAATCACAGCACAATGAAACTCAGAATGGAGTTGCCACTTGGTGATGTCTTTCTAATAGAAGACTTGGACGAGCATTGAGCAAGGGGATGTGGCTCCGCCCATGCTAGCCACATTTTTTATATCGAATAGCTTTAGGAGTAAAAATCACAGAACATTGAAACTAAGAATGGAGTTTCTCACTATTTGAATAATAAACATTCTTTTAGCGCATATTTTATTTGCTGTTTTTTTGAGAAAATATATAAAATACAAAAAAAAAAACAACAACACTTACTTCATTTTATGCTCATCTTGTTATCGTTTAACTGACGCTATTCTTCATGGCATGATGGCTGTTGTTGTTTTTCTAGCTGGTTGATGATCCTTCTACTGATATTTTATGCGAATTTATTTATTTTTTCCATCCCTTCCAACAATTGCATTAAATGCGAAGCTGAAAATCTTAGCCATTGGTGCATAAATCGATGTTAGCTCCTTTTTTTACTAGCTTGTCTATCAGTCCTTATTCGGTTCGCTCTGCCGGCTGCGTGCATCGTTTACTTGTCTTGTTTTTCCGTTTTTCTAACGGATATTCAAATTTGTACAAAGATTTTCGCAATCGTTGTTTACAGACAAACAATAGGAATCCGTTGCGTTACGTTGCGCTGCTCTTGCTGTTGTTCATTCAGTGTATCCTTCCGCCCATAGCCCCGGCTCAATCATCACATTACGACGTACCGTGACGTAGTCTAATGCACATTCATTGCTTCTTGCATTTTGCTTTTATTGTCTTTTTGTTTTTTGTTATTTTATTTTTGTCTTTATTTAAATTTTAATGGATTGAGCCAAAGACTCGTGGGTGCAGAAATCCTTAATTGGGAGCAACATGCAAGGGCAACGCGCGCAAGATGCGGCATAACAACAGCGACACAGGCAAAGAGTCAAGAGTTGCAAAGGATGCAACCAGCATCAAGGCAAAAGAAATTTTGTTTTATTTATTTAATAATTGGCAGCAATAGCAACAGAAGCAGCTACAGTAGCAACAACAACAACAACAACAACAACGTTGTCGAGTGGTATGTCAACAGATTTGGGTAGAAAATGCAATTTATCGTCAACAGAGCAAAATTGTTGTTATTATTTGTAGTGATTGTTGTGTGCTTTGATGACTTCTACTGTTGCATGCTTTCAGGCGCATTAGTTAAAGTAAAGTAAAGCTAGTATTTATTTTAAATGGAGAAACTTTTAAAAATATTAAAAAAAAGTATCTAAAGTTTAAATAAATTAAAATACATGTTTTTAAAAAAGTTTATGATATAAACCCCAAAAAATTTAATAATATACCGAGAAACTTTCTCAATTTTGTGTCATTTATAATGTGTATCTGCTTTATGCAGAACTTGTAAGTATGTTACGAGTATATGTTATGAGACACTCCATCCCATGCATGTTAAATAATAACTTTATCTCATTAAAGGGTCATCTACGAGGGTTAAAAAAAAAACTAGCACCGGCACTTTTTTGCAGAAAAAAAAATTGTCCTTGTTTCTCATGAAAATTTTGTTAAACGCACTGCTGGCAGCCAACATATTAAAATGTCATTCAACTTGACACCTGCACTTTATAGCCAAAAGGCACATCCTGCCAACACTAACAACAACAACAACTTCTTCTGCCTTCAAGCATCCTTCGGTGGGTGCTCGCCACTTCAAACATCAGAAGCACATAGCAAAAAATTAAAATAATATTAAAAACAAAATAAAAAAAAAAAGAATGTAATAACTTTGGTTCGCTCACTTCGCGGCTCCTTTGGTTCTTTTGTTGATTTTTTTTTTCTTTTTGCTTCCACTCACTTGTTATGTCCTGCGTATCCGAAGTATTAAAAGCTCAAGTTGTTAGCTAGACCAACAGCAGCAGCGGCATCAACTTAAGCCCTAATAGCATCAACGACGACAGCAGCAAAACAACAACAGCAACAACAAAAGCAACAGTCAACGCTACAGTCGCTTGCATTTTCTTAACTTGTTTAGCGCAAGCTTTCAGTGTTCTAATAATGAAAATGCTTTTGCTGCAACGTGTTAAGAAGCCGTTGGTAATGTTTGAACGTTTGTTTCAGTAGCGTAGCTTCTAATAATTAGTTTTAAAATAATTTTGTTGTAGTTTACATTTTGATTCTGACTCTTACTTGAATCTTATTTGGCTCTGGCTTGACTCTAACTCAACTCTGACTTGACTCGGACTCGACTCTGGCTCTGACTCTGTTTCCAACTTGACTTCATTTTGACTTGAATCTAGTGAGACTTCCACTCAGATTCGAGTATTGATACTGTCTCCGACTTTACTCGACTCTGACTTTGACTCTATTTTCAACTTGGATTGACTCTAAATTTACTTCGACTTAATTTTGACTAAAATTTAACGAGACTTTGGATCAGATTCGAGTATTTTGTGTTTAATTCTGATTCTGACTCTTGCTCTTACTTGAAGCAGACTTGGTTGTACTATGACTCCGATACCACCCTGTCTCTGTCGCTAACTTGACTCTGAATCTGGCTCAGAGTTTGACTCTGCTTTTGACATTGTTTTTTCTGCAACAATATTTAAACTTGCATCCAACGAAACTTTCACTTTGACTTAGATTCAAATCGTAGTTCTGACACCGATTTTACTTTGACTTAAAGTAAACAAAACTTTGACTTTGACTCAGATGCTGATTAGGACTCTGAATCTAATTCTAAATCCCGCTTGAATATGAACTTATTTTGACTCTGACTGTGACTCGGACTCTGACCCTGATTTTGGCCCGGACTCTAAAACGGCCTCTGGCTCTGACTTTGACTCGGACCTCTGGCTTTTACTCTGACTCTGATTATAACTCTGATTCTGAACCAGACTTTGACTCTGACTTTGACTTTGACTTTGACTTTGATTTTGACTTACTTTTACTTTGACTCTGACTATGAATCGGATTCTGACAGTGACTGTGACTTTGACTTTGACTATGACTCTAAATCTAACTGTGACTCTGATTCTGACTCTAGCTTTGACTTTGACCTTGACTCTGACAGTGACTCTGACTATGACTCTGATACTACCTATTACTAAAATTTTGAGTCTGTCTTAGCTCTGATTTTACTTTGCCATAGTTCTGACTTTGCAACAGCAGTTTGTTGACTCTTACTTCATCTAATTTGAATCTGATTTGACCCTGACATGGCTCTGACTCGGACTCTGACACGGTCTCTTGCTCTAATTTTGACTCGGACTTGGTCTTGGACTCGGACGATGACTCTAAATCTGACTCTATGACGTTGATTCTAACTCTGTCTCTAATCAGAGTTTGAGTCAGGCTCTGACTTTGACTTCGACTCTGACGCTAAATCTGACTATGACTCTGACTCTGACAGTGACTCTGACTATGACTCTGACACTACCATTTACTCTAGTTCTGAGTCGGCTTTGACTCTGATTTTCCTTGCTGACATTGAAACAGAAGTTTGTTGACTCTAACTCAATCTAACTTGAATTTGACTTGACCCTGACTACGACTATAATTCTGACTTTGTCTCTGGCACTGACTTTGACTGTGACTCTGACTTTGAATCTAACTCTAACTCTGACTCTTGCTCTGTCTCTGGCTTTGACTTTCACTCTAACTCTAACACTGACTCTTATTCTAACTATGACTCTGACTCTTAATTTAACCTTGACTACGACTCTAGCTCTAATTATGACTCTGACTTTAAATGGCAACGACTCTGAATCTAAGAGTGACTCTAATCCTGAATCTGAATGTGACTATGACTGTAACTTTGACTGTTACTGACTAACTCTGACTGTGACCCTTACTTTAAATCTTACTCTAACTCTGACTCTGACTGTGACTCTGAATCTGACTCAGACTTTGATTTGAGTTATCTTCCTGTGACTCTGACTTTGAATTTGCCTCTAACTCTGACTTTGACTCTGATTCTGATCCTGACAGTGACCCTGAATCTGACTCTGACTTTCACTCTCACTCCGATCCTAACTCTTACTCTAACTCTGACTCTGGGTGTGATTTTAACTCAGACTCTGAATCTGACTTTGGCTTTAACTCTGAACTCTGGCTATTACCCTAATTCTGAGACTGCTTTGACTCTGATTTTACTTTGTCATAATTCAGACTTTGACACAGAATTTGATTTTGACTCTGATTTTAATCTAACTTGACTCTGGCTTGACTCTTGCTGTGCGTCTGACTTATACTTTAATTTTGTCTTTGCCACTAACATTGGCTGTGGTGCTGAATTGGCCTTGACTCCAACTTCGACTCTGACTCAGATACTGAGTCTTTGACTTTTGAATTTTGACTTGCATTTTGTCTGGACTTCAATTGTGTGTTTTTAATTTTGAACTTGCATTTTGACATATATACTGCCTACAATTTTGGTTAGAGTTTTGACTAGAATTTTTGACTGAATTTTGATTTATGTGCTGACTTGAATTACGATATAAATTTTAGCAAAGCCATTACCAACCGATTACCGAAGCAATTATTAACCTATTACCGATTACCGAAGCGATTACCAACTGATTATCGAACCGATTATCGATTACCGATGCTATTATCAACCGATTACTGAGGCGATAACTAACCGATTACTGAATACGATTAGCCATCGATTACCAACCGATAACCGATTACCGAAGCTATTATCAACCCATTACCGTTTATCGAAGCGATTCCGAACTGGTTACCAATTACCGAAGCGATAACCAACCGATTACCGAGCGATTATCAACTAATTACCGAACTAATCACCGATTACCGAAGCGATTACCAACCGATAACCGAACAAATTACCGATTACCGAAACAATAACCAAAGTGATTACCAACCGATTGCCAAGCCAACTACCGATTGCTAAACCAAAGTAATTGTGTTACAAATATATTATCAAATAATACCAGTTTATACATTCAATAACGCAAAAATTTATAAAAGGAGTTGATTTGCCGACTCTGGCGGAAATTCATAACATCTGTGTTATTTCATAGCTTTAAGTTTTCAGTTCGGCCGGCAGTCCCCGCTCTGCCTACTTTTTTTTCTACTTTTACTTTTTGAATTTTAAATTTTATTTTCGACATAACTTTACTTATGAATTTAGAATTGAACTGAATTTTAATTTTCAAGATCATATTTTTAGTTTTTACTTCTATATACTTTAAATATGAACGCATAAAACTCTTTAAAGCTTTGCTAATAATTTGAAATTAAAATTTGCTATGAAAATTTTAATTTATAGTCAAAATGAAATACTTACTACTTCTACTCTTTCTTGGCAAATAAAAGTTTTTTACCTACGCTAACAACCACAGTTCAAAGCTAAAAAAAAAAAAAAAAAAAAATTCTGCAATACTTAAACTTTGAGATATTTTCAGTCTGCTGCGACTGTTTTCTTTAACTTTACGACTGTGTTTCTCTTTATTTCAGAAATAATGAAAGTTGCTATAAAACTTATTGTCAAATCGTATTGCAGTGAAAAGTTTGGCTGGACGAACAGCTGCTGCCATAATAATGTCAAAGCACGTCATGCTTCAAAGCTCAGCAGCTGTGACAGCTTTTCAAATATTTCAATTATAAAAGAATACAATTTATTGACCCTGCATTAGTTAGCAATTTTAAGATAAGGTGTAAGTAAAGCTGTGTAAGGAGGTGTGGTGAGAAGTGAATGTCGAAAGCTTAAAAAAGTTATTGTTTAAAGATATAATGCTAAATGAAAAAAAATCCTTTTACTCACAATTATTTTAATGCCTTAATGCTCTTCTAAAATTTCTTTAACAAAAAAATAGCCCCGACCAAACATTATTAGTGGAATTACTCCAAAACTTTGTGTTAAAGTTCCTGTTTGGCTGTATATTGCTTGGTTATAATTTATATTGTGCCATTAAGCAACATATTTTATGACGTAGAATAACCTAAAAACACTCAACTAAAATTTAAAATTTTTACAGTTATTGATATTCATCTTTTATTATTATTTAAGCACTCTGGCCACCAACCTGGAGCAACCTTAGTTGCGCATTAAGCTAAGTGATTACTTGACAAGGCATGAAATCGCCTATTTACTTTGAACGCAACACATTTCAACAGCTACCGTCATAAAAACTTAATTCCTTTATAGCACCTTAAAATTCCAGTTAAATGTTTAATATTTCTTTACCTAAAACCGACAGCCTTTGGGCTGGCATCCCTTATTTATGAGCAGCAGAAATTTTAAAAATAATTAAATGTTACGTATACGCCACATAGCACAAAATTAATTCATCAGAGATCGTATAATGCTGAAGAAGGCGATTCAAATTTTATAACCGGATGCAAATACAACTTGAAGGATACATTTAGTGCACACATACCATACCAAAAAATAACCATATTCAACATTAAAATTTACAACAATTGCGTGTATAGGCCAAAAATATGCAGACTAACGCGCTTGATAGGTATTTGTTGTTGGATACAAGCCGTGTTTTTTGTGTGTGTGTGTGTATGTTGCTTAGGAATTCAATAAACATCATGAATGGTGTATGACGGTCCTTACAGCGGCAGCACTTCGAGCTTTAAACAAGATGGCGGCTGCTTTTATGGTTACATAACTTTGTGGTCAACGGCATTTTGTGCGGTGTTGCGGGCATTGATCGGGCAAGAGGTATGGGCTATGAGTTTGACCAGCGGAAATCGAGCATACAACGCCTCTAGTGGTCAGTTTGACTTTGATTTATGTGGCCAAGAGTGAATGTGAACACAAACGATGTTGTAAAGTGTGTGTGTGTTTGTGTTTTGAACGTGCGTGCAGTAAAACGGGAAACGAAATATGCGGTTTTTATAAACGATATGGCGTTGAATTTTTTCTGCCACTGTTCTGTTAACTCCAAAAAATTTTTTAAATTTGCTCTTTGAATTTTGGGCAAAAAATAAAAGTGATACGAGCGGAATTGTGCGGAAAAGCATTATTGCGCTAAAAGTGTATGCAAAGTTTATTATTACAAGCAAATTTGAGTTTGTATGCAAAGACATATATATATATATATTGATATATTTTAAAACACAATTGCATGTTAATATCATAGTCATGCCTACCGGATTATTATTTTATTTATTTTTTATCTGTATACAAAAACGTAAAATACTATTTTTTTCAAAAACGAAAAATTTTGATTTTTTTATTCAATAATTGTCTCTGCATTGTCCCCGTTTTCACAGGAAAATGCCCCCGAGTTTGGGCCAATGTTCCCGAATTTTTGGCCATTTGTACCTGAATGCTGCAAATATTAGATGGTCACACTAGTGAAAACTATTAAATGGTGTCTATATAAATAACAATACACTTTTTTGAATCATTTAAGTTTATTAGAATTTAACTGTAATACACAGGAAATAAGACAAAATTAACATTAATTTTCGATAATTTTGCCTTACAACTAAAATTATTGAGCATGCTTGTATATAATTAAATGTTACTCATACGCCACACACACAACACAGATCACTGAGAAAATCATGCAATTCTGCCAATTCTACGCATCCTTTTGACAACTTTTAATATCATTGTTGGCGTTTAAGTCTTCGTCTATTGCTACTACTTGCAACATAATTGAATATCGATATTTAAGCGGATTTCATGTGTATTGTGGTTAATTAAAGGATATTCAAGGCTTTAGCTTGGCCAACTTGGTTCTAGTTTCCAAAATATATTAAATATCTAACCACAGTGAATGCTAGCATTATACAAGCAAGCAAATGTATAAATTGTAACACACACACATGCATATATAACAAGAATGCATTAGTTTCTGATCTATTGTTGAAAACATGATATTGGAAATCATTGAAAGTTGTGTTAATTATTTTAGGCTTTATGGGCATATAAATTAATATTATTACAAATATAAATACAACAACAAATGAGTTAACAACAAGTGCAGTGCTGAAAAAGCAACAAAAGCAGCAAATTTGTGCTGCTTTAATGTGAATTTGCTCATATATGTGTACATGTGTGCATTTCTATTTGAGTAGCTCAGCAACGTATATACATGAGTTTCTTTATTAATATTATTGATATTATTATAATTATTATGAGGACGAAACATGGAAGATCAATTTTCAAGCCACAAAACTTGAAAACGATGAACCAACGAAAGCAGCTCATTGTTAAGCTTAAACAACACCAAGCAGGATGTAGTAAGCACACACACATGCACACATTCACGCAAGCACTTACATACA
Organism: Coremacera marginata; assembly: GCA_914767935.1. Classification (NCBI taxonomy): domain Eukaryota; kingdom Metazoa; phylum Arthropoda; class Insecta; order Diptera; family Sciomyzidae; genus Coremacera; species Coremacera marginata. The sequence goes on from OU612044.1 coordinate 162,249,606, forward strand.
TATATGTATAACATTCAACAGCAAATTGACTGGACTTGGCCTGCTGCGCTGCATGCAGCTGTGAATTTAATTATTTACACAAATATGGCAAAATCGAAAATGACACGCTAGCACAAGGCAGTACTCGGCACCAATAAAGGACATTGCAAAGCAGTAGCAGCGGCAGCAGCATCAGACAGGCAAGTCTTAAATGCACGCATTATGTAGCCAACTGCTGCCGCTTTTGCCGTTGCTGTCGCTGTTAACATAAGTCACTGAGATTTAATACACATAAGCTTACACACACACACACAAACACACACTCTTACATAGCAAGCACATCGTTGGCTGCTTCACACTGCAAATACTCGCAGCTCATTGAGCTTCATCAGCATTAAGGCTAAAACGTAGCTGGCTGCTGTGGCGCACAAATTGTTGGCATATTAACGTTGATGCTGTTGTTGTTGTAATTAATACTGTTGTTGGCATAGCATTGTCGGTCATAATAAGTCATTGTCAGCCCGGCCAACACCATACATGGCTTCATTTTTAATCTTTATCCGTTCTTTTTGTGTGTTTTTTTTTTTTTTGTTGCAGTCTTAAAATTTATTCGGCTTGCAGCGGAATTGCAAACGCATATACATAAATACACAAAATAGCGCGCACCAAACATATATTCACATACACATATATGCACATAAATACAACTATGCATCACTTAAATTAAGTGAATGCGTTAAGATGTCTGTTTTTGCTCGTGCTGTGCTATTATAGCTGTTGTTGTTATTCTGTTGTTGTTGTTGCTGTAGTTATTGCTTTAGCTGTGGCTTGCATAGCTGCAACTATTTTTAATGCTAAATGTTTTCATTTCGCATCGCAGCAAATAAACGCCATGTTATTGCAGTTGTTGTTATTATTGTTATTGTTGTTGCTGTTTTTGTTGTTGTTGCTGATCTTAGATTTGTGCACCCTTCTTTCGTTTGCCCGTGTTAGTCTGCTTGTGGTTAAGCCTGATGTAGGTCAGCTCAATGTTGTTGCTGCTGGCTTGGCTTAACTTCCGAAACTCGTTATGCTGTTCACTCTGGCGTATGAGTGATTATTATTTGTTATTTAAATTAAGATGTATTTATATAGAAAATACTGCTTTTTGGTCAATGGAATTTATTAAAATTGTCTTGTGGTGCACTATGTTAATAAAGGCTAATAATAATGCATTACTTGCTGGTTAAGTTATCCACTCTAGAGGTTGAATTTGTCTTCTTGGCTGACTTGATAAAGATCTCTACGCTTTAAGCTTCGTTATATGCGTAAGTTTTCAATTCAAGTATACAATTTTTCAATCATTTCGAAACTTCCTTGGAAAAAATTTTTTAAATTTTTATCAAAAAAAAAAAAAAAAAAAAAATAAAAAAAGAAAAAAAAAAGAAACACGAGTATTGTTTCCGAAAAATGTTTATTAACAAAATTTAATATATTAAATTTTCAAAACTCAATACTATGTTATTAATAATGTTTTTTCATAAGTCCGAAAATGAAAATAAAAATAGGCTGTGGGGGGAGGGAAGAACGGGGGGGGGAGGGGAGGGGCTGCCATCCAAAGAGAAAACTTAAAGCTATGAAAATCTTAAGGCTTTGAATTAATAGGGTGAAGTGGGGTAATGTGTACCATGGAAAGATGTGTAACACGGCGATCTTTCGAAAAAAATGTTGGCATATGACCGAATGAATGAACAACTGTGATATGTTTCTTTTGACAACACTTCTTTTTCACAAGTGTTGGAAGTAGGTAGACACACATCTTAAAGGGCGTGATAAATGTTTGTCGAGAAGTTCCTTTTAAATTTACAAAAAAGAGCGTCAGTTAGCAGATGCTAATTGACGCAGCTGCTCTGGGGCTGTTCGAGAGCAATGACTATAGCATCCGAATGAACCACGAGCTGTATGAGCTTTACGAAGACATTGACGTAGTTCGGCTTATAACTGTGCAGCGACTAAGCTAGCTGGATCATGTCCATCGTATGGACAACGAAGCTCCAGCGAAAAAGGTGCTCGAGGCGAGGGACGTTGGTCAACGACGATGAGGGAAACCATGCCTCCGATGGATTTACAAGGCCAAGGAAACCCTAACCGCACTTGGTGTATCCGATTGGAGAAGGCGCGCGCAAAGCAGAGACACCTGGCGAGAGCTGATGAGGTCGGCCAAAACCCGAACGCGGGTTGTTATGCCCACCTAAGTAAGTAAGTAAGTAAGATAACAACGCCACAGAAACGTTGCAGAAGGTAAACGAAAAAAAAAAATATGGAAAAGAAAACCAAGCAAACCACTAAGAAAGAAGGAGGGGCTCTATCGCAAAACTGGCGCTTCTCGTCGTCATCCGAAGAAAATTAAGATTTTTGCATGATTTGTTGCGCCTTTTGTATTTTTTGAGAGCCATTTTATTTGTTAGAGTTGACACTCCGATATGGATATTTCCAACAAATAATCATTTTACACGATGATTTTAAGAAACTTAAAGAAAATAAAACATATTCTATTGAAGTTAACGATCACCCAACAAGCTACAAGAAAAATATTTTTTTTCCAAGTTTGAAAAAAAGTGTTCAACCTCCACTTGATGTCTTACGCATTACTCCAAGATGTTGGTGTTGAACTGGGAATTGGCTTTAGCTGTTTTAATTTTCATACCGGCAATACTGATCAAGTGTCAAAAAAAGAAATTTATTTCTGTACCTGGCAACACTTGGTTTTTTTGGTTATTGTGTTTCGCGTTGTTTTGTGAACAGTTTAAATATTTTATGCTTAAATACTATATTATATATTATGTTTAAATATTATCAAATATTTAAGTGAATTGGAGCAAATACCCGTTAATAAAGTAAGTGAGAAACTGCAAATAATTATTTAAAGAAATTATTTTCAATAAAAATTAAAATTTCAATAAATAAATAAATTCAATTTTAGATAAAATAATAACAGGCAAGATGAAGTAAATTTTAGAAAATTGTGTAGAGTACTAGAAGCACCTGGATCTTCAACTGTTGCAGAAGAAGATACATTGCTTGCAGAGAGGAATGTGAGAGGAGCGGAAGAAGTGAACTGCATTGCACTCTGCACTTTTGACAACTTCAGATGAGGAGCAATGCAGCACTGAAAAAAAATTAATACAGCTCAGATGAAATGGATTATATTGAAGAAATACGCCCGCTTAAGGTTTATAGTTAAAAAATGAATTATTTGAAAGTTGTTATAATATATTCTAAGTTAAAAATTATTTTCAATGAATGAGATTTTACTATTATATAACTAAGTTCTTATCATAATGCTTTAACTAAACATAAAAAGTCAAAATAAACATAAAAAATTAAAGTTCCTTATCTTTAAATCAACAATTTGTTGGTGGTACACATCACCCCACCGATTTGAAAAAAATTTAAACAACGCTTTTCAAGTTGAGCTGGAATAACATCCAATATTTCGGTGAAGTTGGTATCTAGGTAAATAATTTATAGGCAGCTAAAAACTTCAAATATAGCTAAATACGACCGCCGGAGGTAATTTATACTTCAACCAAAGCGAAGATCCTTTCTTAATATTTTTATTTTTGGTCTAGAAAAGCAATATATTTTTACTTTTAATTTAACTATTTTAAGTCAAACGTTTGAATGGACAAAACCCAGCACATTTGTAAAAAAGTAATCTTAGAACTTTAAGTTCAGCTTCTATATTTCATAATCCTACGATAGATATTCCCTTTATACAGCACCAATATAATTTTGTTATTCATAAATAAAGTATTTTTAAGCAAGTTCTTCAACCTAATAATTGTTAAGAGTAACAACAAACAACCTAGTATGAATAATGCAACTTGTATTTTAACCCATCCATTACAATTGTCTTTTGTAGTACTTAGAATTCTAGCAGCGGCTGCCATATTTTTACTGTCCTGCTTTATTACCAAAACAAACGATAAAGATTGTTAAATGTACAACAACCACTACAAGTAGAACAACAAAAACCGATTCCACTTAAAAATCAGTTTAAGTCACTTGATTTTATCTACTCTCGAATGCGAAGCAACAACAAGAACAACGTGAACCGCATATAAATACTTCATATTTCCATAGTAACTCACATAAAAGCCAGTCACAGTAGCGGCAACAACACTTACTCAATAAAATGCAATGAAGAGCAAAACTGTAAGGCGTAGAGTGATAGAAAAAGAAGCAGATGAGATGAGGAAGGTGAAACAGTATAAAAAAAAAATCACATCCTTTGCACTTTTCCGCTGTGTGCACTAAATTGAACTTTTGCCAAAACTAACGATGAACTAGAATTACATGGAATTCATTAGAGCAGGAGCAGGCAGCAGTAGAAACAGAACCAAAAGCAGCAGAAAAAGCACGGCTGCAAAGCATTTCCTTCCACAGACAATAACAGCAACACGAAACAACAACGCCAACGTACAACGTTGAACGGCAACAAGAAGAAAATCAGCAGCAATGCATTTCGGTGGTACATCATTTAAGCGTGCAGGCAACAACAACAACAACATTTCATATTGTCATCAACTCAGCAGCAGAAGCATTGCTATCATCGTCCCATAGACACACACACATGCACACATATGCTACCTTAAAACACACACACACACACACACTCGGCCACACTATTGAACCTATTTATGTACTTGCACAATCGCACACAGTGCAACATACACAATCGTCGCCATGCATGTGTAAAACCACTTCCGCTGTATTGTATTTGTAAATATAGCGCACAGTGAGATGAAAACTACGACTACGACGACGACGACGATGACGACGATAAAGAATGATGTTGGCAAAACAAAATAAATAAATAGATATGTATAAACAGCAAAATAAAAAGAAACAAAAATCTTTTAAATTGGAAAAATAAAATTATGCGCTGAATAAAATCAATAAATCAACACGATTGCGTTCGCCGCTACGCAGGACAAAAGCATGGCCTTGCATCAGCAACACCACCACCACTACCAACGCCAAAGCGCTAGCAGCGGAATAACCAAGAAGTAGCAAAAGCAGCGCAACAACATTAAAACAGCTGCAATTCCAACACCAGCGTAACGAACAAGCCGTACTTTATGGTGCCACTTCCGCTGCTGGTTCGCTGCTCTTTACTTTTTTTTATTTTGAATCCGCTGCTTTGTGATGCGTCGTCGTCTTTAGTTGCTGGTATTTAATTTATGTAGGTATGTGTGAACAGTAGTTCTCAAGCTATTGAAATGGCGCGCGTGCATCTATCTTAGCTGAGTTGTTAGTATATAAATCAGCTGGCAACAACGTTGCCATACTATTAGAATTAAGGGCATATTTTTTTGTTTAAATTAAACACTTTTTTTACATCATTGGATTTTATTCGAAATCAATAATACAAATACGGTTGAAAGTATTAATCCATACAGTGAAAAAAAAATTGTGATTTTTTGCGAAAAAAGGTTGCTAATAAATACAAGTTGGCAAAAATAATAAAAGGTTCAAATAATAAAAGGAAATAAAGGGTTCAATATTGATTTATAAAATTGCTAATTTTTTAAAAGTGCAGCTCATTCAAATATAATAATATCCAAGATAAAAATAAAAGATTTTAATATTGATGCGAAAAAATTATACAAATAACTTGTATAAATCTGTTATATACAGCTTATTTTCCATCCACATAATGCGTTGCAAATGAAGGAGTAACTTATAAAACTTTGTTGCCTTGTGTAAAAAATGTATAGGCTCAAAACGGTTTTCACTTTTAGAAGCCAGTCAATAAGTTAGCATAAGTTTATAATGTTGTTATATAAGTCTTCACCAAGTCTTCAGATAGTTAAATTTTTTGTTGATATAACAGTAGATTCAGAAGAGTGAAAAGAAGTGCAAAATGATTCAAAGAAACATTCAGCCAATAGTATCTAAAAAACTTCATTCGGTTATTGGCTTCAGTCCTCTTGTTTTATCATTGAAGGCATTACTTTTCGGCTCATACAATTCATCATTACTAAGGGCTCAAAAATGTCACAACTATCCAAAATAATGAACCACAATGTTTGTTCCCATCATGTTGTCAAAAAGTGACTCTGATAATGAAAGAAATGCTTTCCAAACGATGTTCCCGTAAAGACGTAGATACTACTATCGTCTCGAAAATCGCAATACAGATTTAACATAAAAAATGTGTAATTTTTATAAAAACGTACTGTGCAATAAACTTACATTCGTTGTATGGCAAATGAATAAAAAACTAGTAAGGAATGGAGCTTAGGCAGGGTTCCGAAGCTAGAATACCCCCCGCGGACGTATTGATATATATTCGAAGTCTTTAGCCACGACAGACACGATGAAATTCAGGTTTGCGAGAGTTTTCCCTTTTTTTATGACGTCACTTTGTATAGGAGGTAGGCGTGGTTTTATTTGATTTTGCCAAATATCATAGAGATGGTTCATATTATATATCAAAGCTCATGTGCAAAATTTACATATATTTACAATACATTTCTTCATCAAAATAAAGCCTCTTTGTATGAAAAGTAGGCCTGGTTTTCATCCAATTTTGTTAAATATCATAGTGATGGTTTACATTAAATATTAAAGCCTATGTGAAAATTTCAAAATCTTTCTTTGATTTGAGCAGATTTATAAGAGATTTTACGGTTAATATAAAGCCACTTTGTATGGGAGGTAGGCGTGGTTTTCATCCGTTTTTTCCAAATTTCATAGTCAGGATTTATATTGAAGATCAAAGATCAAAGGTATAGAATTTATATTGAAGATGTTCAAAATTTGAAGGTATTTCTTTAAATTTTGTGGATTTTTACGAGATTTTACTGTAAAAATAAAGTCACTCTGTATGGGAGGTAGGCGTGGTTTTCATCCGATTTGGCTTATTTTCGAACTTGATCTTTATTTTCTAAAAATAAGCTTATTTTTGAGTTTCTTCACGATATCTTTAAAATTAAGGCTGTAATCGTGTCAATAGACATACAGACTGACACACGGATATTGACTCAGGTGGTGATGTTGATAAAAAATATATATACTTTTCTATGCCTATCACGCTCCCTTATTGGCATTACAAACGGAATGACAAAGTTAATATACCCTTTACGCAGTACGCGTTGGGGTATAAAAATAAAATCTGAAAAGGTGGTCACTCTGCAATAGCTGATGTCGCAAGAAGTCTCGGCCATGTAAGTGGATCGATGCACTTGCTTTGGATCCTTCAGGTTTTCCACAATTTCATTACTGCGTACACGAACACACACTCACATATTCACATACACCTTCACAAACTACTGCATTTTCCATGAACATAACTCTTGAGTGCTTTATTGTTGTTTTAAAATTCAATGAATTCTAAAATTTCATTCATGTTTGCTTTTAATGTAGTTGATAGACTTTACTCCTCTCATTCTCTCTCTTTTCCGCACTCACACACATCTCTTGCTTGCTCTTGATGATGCTGCCTGGTTTTTTTCTTTTTAATTTACGCCGCTGGCAACTCTGAATACATTTAGTAGTTTTCCGTTCTATATTTTCTGCTGCGTTTAATAGTCGTTTATTGTTATTACTGTTTTTTCCCTCCAGTTTCTTTCATTCTGCCTCTGAACATTCGAAGCTATTTTTTTATCGTTTAGTTTTTCACATATGAAAGAGTGACAAGGTCAGCTCTATAGTGAGAAATAGAGCAAGTTATCGGAGAAGCCGACAATTATAATAAAAGTTAATTAAAGTTAAATATAAAAAGCAAAGTGAAAAACAAAAACAAAAAAAAAACGAAGAAAACAGTGAAGAGTTAAGAGTAAACAGTATAGAGTAAAGAGTAAAGAGTAAAGAGTAAAGAGTAAAGAGTAAAGAGTAAAGAGTAAAGAGTAAAGAGTAAAGAGTAAAGAGTAAAGAGTAAAGAGTAAAGAGTAAAGAGTAAAGAGTAAAGAGTAAAGAGTAAAGAGTAAAGAGTAAAGAGTAAAGAGTAAAGAGTAAAGAGTAAAGAGTAAAGAGTAAAGAGTAAAGAGTAAAGTAGTAAAGAGTAAAGAGTAAAGAGTAAAGAGTAAAGAGTAAAGAGTAAAGAGTAAAGAGTAAAGAGTAAAGAGTAAAGAGTAAAGAGTAAAGAGTAAAGAGTAAAGAGTAAAGAGTAAAGAGTAAAGAGTAAAGAGTAAAGAGTAAAGAGTAAAGAGTAAAGAGTAAAGAGTAAAGAGTAAAGAGTAAAGAGTAAAGAGTAAAGAGTAAAGAGTAAAGAGTAAAGAGTAAAGAGTAAAGAGTAAAGAGTAAAGAGTAAAGAGTAAAGAGTAAAGAGTAAAGAGTAAAGAGTAAAGAGTAAAGAGTAAAGAGTAAAGAGTAAAGAGTAAAGAGTAAAGAGTAAAGAGTAAAGAGTAAAGAGTAAAGAGTAAAGAGTAAAGAGTAAAGAGTAAAGAGTAAAGAGTAAAGAGTAAAGAGTAAAGAGTAAAGAGTAAAGAGTAAAGAGTAAAGAGTAAAGAGTAAAGAGTAAAGAGTAAAGAGTAAAGAGTAAAGAGTAAAGAGTAAGAGTAAAGAGTAAAGAGTAAAGAGTAAAGAGTAAAGAGTAAAGAGTAAAGAGTAAAGAGAAAAGAGTAAAGAGTAAGAGTAAGAGTAAGAGTAAAGAGTAAAGAGTAAAGAGTAAAGAGTAAAGAGTAAAGAGTAAAGAGTAAAGAGTAAAGAGTAAAGAGTAAAGAGTAAAGAGTAAAGAGTAAAGAGTAAAGAGTAAAGAGTAGAGAGTAAAGAGTAAAGAGTAAAGAGTAAAGAGTAAAGAGTAAAGGAGTAAAGAGTAAAGAGTAAAGAGTAAAGAGTAAAGAGTAAAGAGTAAAGAGTAAAAAGTAAAGAGTAAAGAGTAAAGAGTAAAGAGTAAAGAGTAAAGAGTAAAGAGTAAAGAGTAAAGAGTAAAGAGTAAAGAGTAAAGAGTAAAGAGTAAAGAGTAAGTAAAGAGTAAAGAGTAAAGAGTAAAGAGTAAAGAGTAAAGAGTAAAGAGTAAAGAGTAAAGAGTAAAGAGTAAAGAGTAAAGAGTAAAGAGTAAGAGTAAAGAGTAAAGAGTAAAGAGTAAAGAGTAAAGAGTAAAGAGTAAAGAGTAAAGAGTAAAGAGTAAAGAGTAAAGAGTAAAGAGTAAAGAGTAAAGAGTAAAGAGTAAAGAGTAAAGAGTAAAGAGTAAAGAGTAAAGAGTAAGAGTAAAGAGTAAAGAGTAAAGAGTAAAGAGTAAAGAGTAAAGAGTAAAGAGTAAAGAGTAAAGAGTAAAGAGTAAAGAGTAAAGAGTAAAGAGTAAAGAGTAAAGAGTAAAGAGTAAAGAGTAAAGAGTAAAGAGTAAAGAGTAAAGAGTAAAGAGTAAAGAGTAAGAGTAAAGAGTAAAGAGTAAAGAGTAAAGAGTAAAGAGTAAAGAGTAAAGAGTAAAGAGTAAAGAGTAAAGAGTAAAGAGTAAAGAGTAAAGAGTAAAGAGTAAAGAGTAAAGAGTAAAGAGTAAAGAGTAAAGAGTAAAGAGTAAAGAGTAAAGAGTAAAGAGTAAAGAGTAAAGAGTAAAGAGTAAAGAGTAAAGAGTAAAGAGTAAAGAGTAAAGAGTAAAGAGTAAAGAGTAAAGAGTAAAGAGTAAAGAGTAAAGAGTAAAGAGTAAAGAGTAAAGAGTAAAGAGTAAAGAGTAAAGAGTAAAGAGTAAAGAGTAAAGAGTAAAGAGTAAAGAGTAAAGAGTAAAGAGTAAAGAGTAAAGAGTAAAGAGTAAAGAGTAAAGAGTAAAGAGTAAAGAGTAAAGAGTAAAGAGTAAAGAGTAAAGAGTAAAGAGTAAAGAGTAAAGAGTAAAGAGTAAAGAGTAAAGAGTAAAGAGTAAAGAGTAAAGAGTAAAGAGTAAAGAGTAAAGAGTAAAGAGTAAAGAGTAAAGAGTAAAGAGTAAAGAGTAAAGAGTAAAGAGTAAAGAGTAAAGAGTAAAGAGTAAAGAGTAAGAGTAAAGAGTAAAGAGTAAAGAGTAAAGAGTAAAGAGTAAAGAGTAAAGAGTAAAGAGTAAAGAGTAAAGAGTAAAGAGTAAAGAGTAAAGAGTAAAGAGTAAAGAGTAAAGAGTAAAGAGTAAGAGTAAAGTAAAGAGTAAAGAGTAAAGAGTAAAGAGTAAAGAGTAAAGAGTAAGAGTAAAGAGTAAAGAGTAAAGAGTAAAGAGTAAAGAGTAAAGAGTAAAGAGTAAAGAGTAAAGAGTAAAGAGTAAAGAGTAAAGAGTAAAGAGTAAAGAGTAAAGAGTAAAGAGTAAAGAGTAAAGAGTAAAGAGTAAAGAGTAAAGAGTAAAGAGTAAAGAGTAAAGAGTAAAGAGTAAAGAGTAAAGAGTAAAGAGTAAAGAGTAAAGAGTAAAGAGTAAAGAGTAAAGAGTAAAGAGTAAGAGTAAAGAGTAAAGAGTAAAGAGTAAAGAGTAAAGAGTAAAGAGTAAAGAGTAAAGAGTAAGAGTAAGAGTAAGAGTAAGAGTAAGAGTAAGAGTAAAGAGTAAAGAGTAAAGAGTAAAGAGTAAAGAGTAAAGAGTAAAGAGTAAAGAGTAAAGAGTAAAGAGTAAAGAGTAAAGAGTAAAGAGTAAAGAGTAAAGAGTAAAGAGTAAAGAGTAAAGAGTAAAGAGTAAAGAGTAAAGAGTAAAGAGTAAAGAGTAAAGAGTAAAGAGTAAAGAGTAAAGAGTAAAGAGTAAGAGTAAGAGTAAGAGTAAAGAGTAAAGAGTAAAGAGTAAAGAGTAAGAGTAAAGAGTAAAGAGTAAAGAGTAAAGAGTAAAGAGAGTAAAGAGTAAAGAGTAAAGAGTAAAGAGTAAAGAGTAAAGAGTAAAGAGTAAAGAGTAAAGAGTAAAGAGTAAAGAGTAAAGAGTAAAGAGTAAAGAGTAAAGAGTAAAGAGTAAAGAGTAAAGAGTAAAGAGTAAAGAGTAAAGAGTAAAGAGTAAGAGTAAAGAGTAAAGAGTAAAGAGTAAAGAGTAAAGAGTAAAGAGTAAAGAGTAAAGAGTAAAGAGTAAAGAGTAAAGAGTAAAGAGTAAAGAGTAAAGAGTAAAGAAGAGTAAAGAGTAAAGAGTAAAAGAGTAAAGAGTAAAGAGTAAAGAGTAAAGAGTAAAGAGTAAAGAGTAAAGAGTAAAGAGTAAAGAGTAAAGAGTAAAGAGTAAAGAGTAAAGAGTAAAGAGTAAAGAGTAAAGAGTAAAGAGTAAAGAGTAAAGAGTAAAGAGTAAAGAGTAAAGAGTAAAAAGTAAAGAGTAAAGAGTAAAGAGTAAAGAGTAAAGAAAGAGTAAAGAGTAAAGAGTAAAGAGTAAAGAGTAAAGAGTAAAGAGTAAAGAGTAAAGAGTAAAAGAGATAAAGAGTAAAGAGTAAAGAGTAAAGAGTAAAGAGTAAAGAGTAAAGAGTAAAGAGTAAAGAGTAAAGAGTAAAGAGTAAAGAGTAAAGAGTAAAGAGTAAAGAGTAAAGAGTAAAGAGTAAAGAGTAAAGGAGTAAAGAGTAAAGAGTAAAGAGTAAAGAGTAAAGAGTAAAGAGTAAAGAGTAAAGAGTAAAGAGTAAAGAGTAAAGAGTAAAGAGTAAAGAGTAAAGAGTAAAGAGTAAAGAGTAAAGAGTAAAGAGTAAAGAGTAAAGAGTAAAGAGTAAAGAGTAAAGAGTAAAGAGTAAAGAGTAAAGAGTAAAGAGTAAAGAGTAAAGAGTAAAGAGTAAAGAGTAAAGAGTAAAGAGTAAAGAGTAAAGAGTAAAGAGTAAAGAGTAAAGAGTAAAGAGTAAAGAGTAAAGAGTAAAGAGTAAAGAGTAAAGAGTAAAGAGTAAAGAGTAAAGAGTAAAGAGTAAAGAGTAAAGAGTAAAGAGTAAAGAGTAAAGAGTAAAGAGTAAAGAGTAAAGAGTAAAGAGTAAAGAGTAAAGAGTAAAGAGTAAAGAGTAAAGAGTAAAGAGTAAAGAGTAAAGAGTAAAGAGTAAAGAGTAAAGAGTAAAGAGTAAAGAGTAAAGAGTAAAGAGTAAAGAGTAAAGAGTAAAGAGTAAAGAGTAAAGAGTAAAGAGTAAAGAGTAAAGAGTAAAGAGTAAAGAGTAAAGAGTAAAGAGTAAAGAGTAAAGAGTAAAGAGTAAAGAGTAAAGAGTAAAGAGTAAAGAGTAAAGAGTAAAGAGTAAAGAGTAAGAAGAGTAAAGAGTAAAGAGTAAAGAGTAAAGAGTAAAGAGTAAAGAGTAAAGAGTAAAGAGTAAAGAGTAAAGAGTAAAGAGTAAAGAGTAAAGAGTAAAGAGTAAAGAGTAAAGAGTAAAGAGTAAAGAGTAAAGAGTAAAGAGTAAAGAGTAAAGAGTAAAGAGTAAAGAGTAAAGAGTAAAGAGTAAAGAGTAAAGAGTAAAGAGTAAAGAGTAAAGAGTAAAGAGTAAAGAGTAAAGAGTAAAGAGTAAAGAGTAAAGAGTAAAGAGTAAAGAGTAAAGAGTAAAGAGTAAAGAGTAAGAGTAAGAGTAAGAGTAAGAGTAAGAGTAAGAGTAAGAGTAAGAGTAAAGAGTAAAGAGTAAAGAGTAAGAGTAAAGAGTAAAGAGTAAAGAGTAAAGAGTAAAGAGTAAAGAGTAAAGAGTAAAGAGTAAAGAGTAAAGAGTAAAGAGTAAAGAGTAAAGAGTAAAGAGTAAGAGTAAAGAGTAAAGAGTAAAGAGTAAAGAGTAAAGAGTAAAGAGTAAAGAGTAAAGAGTAAAGAGTAAAGAGTAAGAGTAAAGAGTAAAGAGTAAAGAGTAAAGAGTAAAGAGTAAAGAGTAAAGAGTAAAGAATAAAGAGTAAAGAGTAAAGAGTAAAGAGTAAAGAGTAAAGAGTAAAGAGTAAAGAGTAAAGAGTAAAGAGTAAAGAGTAAAGAGTAAAGAGTAAAGAGAAAAGAGTAAAGAGTAAAGAGTAAAGAGTAAAGAGTAAAGAGTAAAGAGTAAAGAGTAAAGAGTAAAGAGTAAAGAGTAAAGAGTAAAGAGTAAAGAGTAAAGAGTAAAGAGTAAAGAGTAAAGGGTAAAGAGGAAAGAGGAAAGAGTAAAGAGTAAAGAGTAAAGAGTAAAGAGTAAAGAGTAAAGAGTAAAGAGTAAAGAGTAAAGAGTAAAGAGTAAAAGGAAAGAGTAAAGAGTAAAGAGTAAAGAGTAAAGAGTAAAGAGTAAAGAGTAAAGAGTAAAAGTAAAGAGTAAAGAGTAAAGAGTAAAGAGTAAAGAGTAAAGAGTAAAGAGTAAAGAGTAAAGAGTAAGAGTAAAGAGTAAAGAGTAAGTAAGAGTAAAGAGTAAAGAGTAAAGAGTAAAGAGTAAAGAGTAAAGAGTAAAGAGTAAAGAGTAAAGAGTAAAGAGTAAAGAGTAAAGAGTAAAGAGTAAAGAGTAAAGAGTAAAGAGTAAAGAGTAAAGAGTAAAGAGTAAAGAGTAAAGAGTAAAGAGTAAAGAGTAAAGAGTAAAGGAGTAAAGAGTAAAGAGTAAAGAGTAAAGAGTAAAGAGTAAAGAGTAAAGAGTAAAGAGTAAAGAGTAAAGAGTAAAGAGTAAAGAGTAAAGAGTAAGAGTAAAGAGTAAAGAGTAAAGAGTAAAGAGTAAAGAGTAAAGAGTAAAGAGTAAAGAGTAAAGAGTAAAGAGTAAAGAGTAAAGAGTAAAGAGTAAAGAGTAAAGAGTAAAGAGTAAAGAGTAAAGAGTAAAGAGTAAAGAGTAAAGAGTAAAGAGTAAAGAGTAAAGAGTAAAGAGTAAAGAGTAAAGAGTAAAGAGTAAAGAGTAAAGAGTAAAGAGTAAAGAGTAAAGAGTAAAGAGTAAAGAGTAAAGAGTAAAGAGTAAAGAGTAAAGAGTAAAGAGTAAAGAGTAAAGAGTAAAGAGTAAAGAGTAAAGAGTAAAGAGTAAAGAGTAAAGAGTAAAGAGTAAAGAGTAAAGAGTAAAGAGTAAAGAGTAAAGAGTAAAGAGTAAAGAGTAAAGAGTAAAGAGTAAAGAGTAAAGAGTAAAGAGTAAAGAGTAAAGAGTAAAGAGTAAAGAGTAAAGAGTAAAGAGTAAAGAGTAAAGAGTAAAGAGTAAAGAGTAAAGAGTAAAGAGTAAAGAGTAAAGAGTAAAGAGTAAAGAGTAAAGAGTAAAGAGTAAAGAGTAAAGAGTAAAGAGTAAAGAGTAAAGAGTAAAGAGTAAAGAGTAAAGAGTAAAGAGTAAAGAGTAAAGAGTAAAGAGTAAAGAGTAAAGAGTAAAGAGTAAAGAGTAAAGAGTAAAGAGTAAAGAGTAAAGAGTAAAGAGTAAAGAGTAAAGAGTAAAGAGTAAAGAGTAAAGAGTAAAGAGTAAAGAGTAAAGAGTAAAGAGTAAAGAGTAAAGAGTAAAGAGTAAAGAGTAAAGAGTAAAGAGTAAAGAGTAAAGAGTAAAGAGTAAAGAGTAAAGAGTAAAGAGTAAAGAGTAAAGAGTAAAGAGTAAAGAGTAAAGAGTAAAGAGTAAAGAGTAAAGAGTAAAGAGTAAAGAGTAAAGAGTAAAGAGTAAAGAGTAAAGAGTAAAGAGTAAAGAGTAAAGAGTAAAGAGTAAAGAGTAAAGAGTAAAGAGTAAAGAGTAAAGAGTAAAGAGTAAAGAGTAAAGAGTAAAGAGTAAAGAGTAAAGAGTAAAATGTAAAGAGTAAAGAGTAAAGAGTAAAGAGTAAAGAGTAAAGAGTAAAATGTAAAGAGTAAAGAGTAAAGAGTAAAGAGTAAAGAGTAAAGAGTAAAGAGTAAAGAGTAAAGAGTAAAGAGTAAAGAGTAAAGAGTAAAGAGTAAAGAGTAAAGAGTAAAGAGTAAAGAGTAAAGAGTAAAGAGTAAAGAGTAAAGAGTAAAGAGTAAAGAGTAAAGAGTAAAGAGTAAAGAGTAAAGAGTAAAGAGTAAAGAGTAAAGAGTAAAGAGTAAAGAGTAAAGAGTAAAGAGTAAAGAGTAAAGAGTAAAGAGTAAAGAGTAAAGGGTAAAGAGTAAAGAGTTAAGAGTAAAGAGTAAAGAGTAAAGAGTAAAGAGTAAAGAGTAAAGAGTAAAGAGTAAAGAGTAAAGAGTAAAGAGTAAAGAGTAAAGAGTAAAGAGTAAAGAGTAAAGAGTAAAGAGTAAAGAGTAAAGAGTAAAGAGTAAAGAGTAAAGAGTAAAGAATCAAGAGTCAAGAGTTAAGAGACAAGAGTCAAGAGTCAAGAGCAAAGAGCCAAGATTCAAGAGTCAAGAGCCAAGAGTAAAAAGTAAATAGTAAAGAGTAAAAAGTAAAGCGTAAGACTATAACAAAGGTCTTATTTATACAATTAAAGCAAAGGTAAAAAACTCATCGAATTTGAATAGGCACTTTTAGAGATATTCATTCATCTACGAATTATTCAACTTTTCTTTATGCTTACATTATGTCAAAAAACTGAATTTTTAAGATTAAAAGTCAAAAAGTCAGTTTCATAAAATTTTTTCAAGCTTTCAAAACCTATACAAACATGTTTGCTGTGATATGAATGGCCTTTTTGCTCTTTTGAATGCAAGTTTAATTGTTTTTACCCCTTTGAACTCCCATTTCCCCAACTAAAAGAACAATGATTTCCACATCAGTTGTGTTGCTTTTGTATTTGTGCAAGTTTCAATCTTTTATAACCACTCATTGTCCGCTTCCAATCAACGAACAAAAACAATTCAATATAAATTGAAAAACAACAAAATGCATTAAAGAAAAAACAAGAAAAAAGAAAAAAAAACACGAAATGAATGAATGAATGAAAAAAAAAATGCCAGATAAGTTGCTTATCTGTTAATTACAGTTTCTCTATCGCCATAAAATTTTCGCTATAGATTTTTACAAATTTTACTTCTTCTCCTTCTTACTTTCCTTTGACTTATTTTTAGTTACGCGCTGTTTTTACGCTGCATTTGTTTTTTCCTAGCCACTGCGTTTCATTTAGCTTCGCTACTTTGCTACTGAGCTGCTGTGATGTCCTGCCATTATCCTTTTTAGAACACTTCCTGCATCCAATGCTCCCGCCTGGATAAGGATTAACGCTACACAGCGCCGGCCGTTAAGCTTCTACCCTATCGATGCTCTGTGATAACATTTGTGTAAAGAAAATCACTTCCACTTCCACGGTGACGGACAAATAACGTTATCTATTGCCCGGAATGAAATGGAATTTTCCGTTTTAAGTTCGTTGTTTCTTTTTAATTTTAATTTTTTTGTGTGTTTCAATTTTTTTTTACTTCGTTTTCGTTTCCGTTTCCGTTTCAGTCTCAACTACGACTATTCAGTTTCCTGCGTATTAGTTTAATAGAACAGAAAATCCTTTTTGATAAAGTTTTTCTATTGCAAAACAATTCGAACTAAAACTTTAGTTCGAAAAGGAACTGTATTTTTCATTTTTCTACTTTAACTTGCACAATTTTAGTTAAATGAAGCAGAAAAGTTAAATTGGTGAGTGGCAGTGAGTGAAGATTTTGCACTTAATACTATAGAATATTTGCATAAATTAAATTTCTTTGAATTGACAATAATATTAAATGTTTTTAAATGACTAAATCAAACTGAATATTGATCAAGAAATTAAATATTTAAACGACCTAATTTTACAAGTTTTTAAAGCTGAATTATTTGAGTTTTTGAATTATTTATTTTCAGAAAATATTTTAAAAATTCAATCTAGTTTTATTAATTTTATTTATTTATTTGCTATAAATATGTCGTTTCAAGCTTTTTTGCTGGCTATAGAAGTGATAAAAGAATTAAATACATTTAACCGGAAGTGAATTAAACATCCGGTCATATCAAGCAAGCCAAGCTTGCATAATGTATGTATTTGTATGAATGTTTTTGTATACATGCGTAGTTATAGCAGAGATGGAGATAGTATAGGTGAAGTTATAAAATAAATGCATACGTTTGCATTTTGTTATAATATATAAGGTTAGGAAAAAACTTACACTCAAAACTATCGTAGTGTGAGTGCTATTAAAAACCATGCAATATGTGCATAAAATCCCGATTAACTTACATAAAAAAATGGATGTTAATATTGCACGCTGAATATACTCGTAAACTATGGCTGCATTTTGTTTTTGATGAATTAAAATGAAATATTTACCAACGTACAATAATATTTCGCATAGAGACCGGACAAGTGTGCATTATGCTGTTTTTATGCCATATATGGCAATTTCAATATTTCAAATAAAATTGACATACCACTATTTTATAACTAAAAAAAACATGCATAAATAAAAACAAGACTTCATATGTTGAAATATCAGCCTCTACTTCTAGAAATCAGTTCTTAATTCACCAGCCACTAGATCCTAGATGAAGCCTGGCGACGTAAAATGTTTTCTGTTGCAGAAAATATTCTATGCTACTTACAATTTTGAAGTTGTTGGCATTAATCCTGCATTCAATAATTATCATTTTCTGCCTTTATTCGTGCAGTCCAGTCTAGTTTATCACTGAAAAATATTTTCACTCTAGCTTTTGGTTATGTGTGATATTGTTACAGTCCTTATGACGTAACGACAATGTTTGATATCCAGAATTTGAAATGCAATTTAATTCACAGATCCTTATTTTAACAACAACAACAACAATGTGTGAATTAAGAGCATGCCATTAAAAACCTACTCAAAACTTCGAGTTTGTAATAAAAGATATCCTGCTTATTGCATAGTGCAGTCAAACCATTAACCATAAAACTGTAGAAACAGCCAGTTGTTGCTTTTGTTGGTTGTTTGGTTGGCCACATGTTTCCGGAGCCTATATGAACTGAAATGAATAAGAAAGAAAGCAACAAAAACTATCCACAATAATAACAGCCTAAATGCAATTTTGTCTGAGGATATGCCACATTCCGGGGCAGAGGAAGCATAAAGCTTAAACAATATTTCGAAAATATCCACATGTCGACTGACAAAATTAATAGAAAAAAAAAAATAAAACGAAAAAGAATGCAAGCCAAAGGAAAAGTAATAAAAATAAAATCAACTCCGGAACACATGAAGGATATATGAAAATCATTTCAATTTATGTATGGAAGCTTAAATGTCTGTCTGTGTGTGTGTGTGTCGGTGTGGTCACTGGCAATGCGTAGAAACGTAGGCACATAAACTGTGTCACTCACACGCACACAATACCGACACAAACATGAATGCGGAAGTTTCAACATAAATGCAAATGTATGCGGAAAACTTAAGCTTGTTCTTTTGTTGCTGTTATTTAAATATGAATTCTGGGAAGCTACCAAAAACGACAATAACAACAGCAACAACAACAGCAGCAGCAGCATCAACTCGACACAACACTGACCAAGCCATTAAAACAGCTGGCATTATTTTGTGCTTGTGCGGCAACTCTTAGTATTCCAAAAAATAACAACAGCAATAAAAAAAAAAACCAAACAATTTCATTTTAAAAATGTCTTGAATTGCAAGCTTAGATTTGATATAGCCAAAAAATGTGGTACGTATTTCAAATACTCAGCAGATATTTTTAGTAGACTTTTTTGAGCACAAAAAAAGAAAAACAAAAATAAAACGGATATAATGTGTTTTAAAACGAGAAAAGATTTAAAAAATTGCTTTTTATAAAGAAGCTAAATATAAAGCTGAAAAACTTTAAACTTTATATTATTAAGATTTAAATTAAAATCAACTATATTTTTGGAAATTAAGTTTTTATACTTTAATTGAAATTTTTTTGGTCTAAGGGCAGTGACGGATCTAGAAATTCGTTGTGGGGGAAGGGTATAATTATCAGAGAAGCTGCGTACCACGTAGCATAAAGTATCAAACATATGTTTATGCATATCCTAATATATAAAAGGCAAGCACATTACTCTGCACCCAATATCGCTCAAACTGTAATTATTTCTTGCGATCAGCCTGAAAGTATGCACAGACATTTTTTTTTGATACTTATCAGTGACATGCTTGCCTATTATGTGTGTGCATACTTTCAGGCTGAACATTTTTCAGAATAGTATGTTGTAAAAGCACTGTAATAATGGCAAATAATAATTACAGCCTCGCGTTACGGTTTCAAACCGTCTTAGGGCGGGCTTTTATACTAGTAAATTTAATTAAGGGGGGACATGACATTGGCAGTTTTTTGAAATCGTTTTTATTAAAAGTTTCTTTTAATAATTTTGTATTTTAGTAAATATTCTTAAGATTCTAAGACATAAAATTTCATGGAAAATTCTTACGGGTTCAAAAGTTACAGCCATTTATAACTCATCTAGTGGAATTTTTATTTTATATGCTCAGTTATTTGGCTTCTCTTGCAGCGTGAAGTCGTGGTTTTTTTGTGAAAAATATTGAAAAATTTAAAAATGAAGCGTCGTTCTTTAGATCGAAAATGCAAAAGAGGTTTTTTACTTATAATGACGGCGTTTATAGTTATTTGAAAATGTTTCAACTACTTGGTATCACCATAGGAGTTACAGCATTGAATTTTTCCAAAGGAAATGATGCAGATCGTTTGAAATGCGCCAGAGTGAAGGCATATGAAGCTTCAAAAGAAGCCCGAATTGCTAAACGATTGCAAAAAACTATAAGAAACAGCACAACACAAGATAACGAAGGCATACAGTACGAAGCAGGCATGGCAGATTGAAGGTAACCTTTTTTTCTTTGTTCACAAACTTTGAACGCGTTTATCTCGAAACCATGTTTTTCGTACTGGTTGCGGCACTAGCGGGTTCATTTTTAGACGAAGTTTTTTTTTTGTATTTTTTTAAACTTGATTCGCTATAGTATGACACGAGCTTTTTTTTTAAATTTTTTTTTCGATTTTTTAGGAATTTTTAAAGTCAATATTTTTTTCGAAAAAACACACTTTCAAATTTGGAACATCACCAAAAATTGAAAAAAAATTTAAAAAAAAAGCTCGTGTCATACGATAACCAATTTTGTTAAGATTTAAAAAAGTAATTTTTTTTCCAGATCGGACAATTTTTGCAACTCCCAGCGCTGCAACCACAAGGCCCCGTTTTTTCTCTGCCGGCAGTTTGGAGCTCTATAAAACCATGTTGTAGTGAAAAATATATTTTTTTGAATTTTTTTTTCTTGTAATTTGTTCAACTCTCTACAATAAAAAATTTGGAAAAATGTTTGTTTTTGACTGAGTTATGAATTTAAAAAAAAAGGTCTGTTTCTCTGCAGCGAATGTCATGTCCCACCTTAATCAACAAAATTGGAAATTTTTAATTTGTATTAACTCCTACATAGCACCGAACTTATCTTGTATGATACACTAGTTGCGAGTTCGTACTAAAGTTATTTAATACTTTACAACTCTGCAACAGTAATGATGAGTAGGAAAGATTAATTTTGCTGGGAGTATAGGCGAGAAAAATTATGAGAAGTTCAGTGATAAATTTGTTTTATTTTCAATGAGCATTATTTTTTTCTGAAAATTCGTTAAAAAAACCTTTTTATGCTCTTTAAAAGTTATTTGTTTTGTATTGATAAAATAGTGTAAAATAGTGTGCATAACAGTACGTTCAAAAAGTCCATAGGATGATACATAGATGGAGTTACTAGATTTTTTCCATATGATTTTTATTTAGTATCAACCTTCAAACGATATGTTTAAAAATTTGACAACAATCTGACAATTGATTCGTGAGTTATAGCATTTTGTGTGCAACTATTGTTATTGAAAAAAAAGAAAAAATGGGAAAAAAGTGAATTTCGAGTTTTGATAAAGCATTGCTTTTTGATGAAAAAAAAAATACAGTAATAACCAAACAATGGCTTGATAAACATTATCCGGACTCGACTCTGCTCCATCAAGAAAAATGGTAGAAAAGTGGCTTGCTGAATTTAAACGTGGTCGTACCAGCACAAATGCTGCAGAGCCCAGTGGACGCCCAAATCAGACTGTTATTCCACAAAACATAAAAAAATCCACAAATTGTTCATGAACGATCGCAAATTGAAGTTACAAGAGCTAGCTGATATTGTAAAGATATCAGATGGAAGTGTTTTTACCATTTTACACGAACATTTGGGTATGTGAAAGCTCTGTGCAAAGTGGGTGCCGCGTGAGCTCACATTCGACCAAAACCAACAACGAATTGATGCTTCAGAGGAGTGTTTGGCGCTGTTAAACCGCAATAAAATCGAATTCTATCGTCGATATGTGACAATGGATGAAACATGGCTTCACTATTACACACCAGAATCCAAAAGACAGTCAGCTGAGTGGACAGCAGTTGACGAACCGAATCCAAAGCGAGCAAAGACCCAACAGTCGGCTTGTAAGGTGATGGCGTCTGTATTTTGGGATGCGAAAGAAAAAATATTCATAGACTATCTCCAAAAATTAACCACCATCAACAGCGACTATTACTGTGCACTTTTGGATTGATTGAAGGCTGAAATCGCCAAGAAACGGCCACATTTGCAAAAGAAAAAATTGTTGTTTCACCAAGACAATGCACCGTGTCACAAATCGATGAAACCGATGGCAAAATTGAATGAATTGGGCTTCGAATTGCTTATCCACCCTCCGCATTCTCCAGATTTAGCCCTCAGCGACTTTTACCTGTTTTCAGATCTCAAGAGAATGCTTGTTGGAAAGAAATTCAAGTCCAATAATGAAGTAATCGCTGAAACTGAGGCCCATTTTGACGAGAAAGAGCAATCGTACTATAAAAGTGGTATCGAAAAGTTGGAAAATCGCTATACTCGTTGTATCGCTCTCGCAGGCAACTGTGTTGAATAATATAATCGAGTTTTATCAAAATTTTGTTTTTTAAAATAGTGTGCTTTAAGGAAAAAAGGACAAACAAAATTAATGAAATACTATTCAGTTAGCTAGGTTAGGTGGTCTTTTAGAGACGTAAATGCAAAGGAACTCGTTGGTGAAAATATGCGATATTTGTCGTTCCAATATTAGACTTCAAGAGCGCGTGAAAAAAAAATTTTAGCAACTCGGTGATCGCTTCGGTAATCGGATGTTAATCACTTCGGTAATTGGTTGGTAATTGCTTCGGTAATTGGTAATTGGTTCGGTAATTGGTTCGGTAATCGTTAATTGGTTAGATGATCAGCTGATAGTGGCTTCGGTAGTCGGTAATTGGTTCAGTAATCGATTGGTAATCGCTTCGGTAATTGGTTCGGTAATCGGTTGATAGTCGCTTCGGTAATCTGTAATTGGTGCGGTAATCGGTTGATAGTCGCTTCGGTAATCTGTAATTGGTTCGGTAATTGGTTGGTAAAAGCTTCGGTAATCGGTAATTGGGTTGGTTTGCCTAGCATAACCACGGCATTAGCAATGCTGTATAGTGCAACAGAAATGAACAACTAAAAGCGTGATGATATCGCTAAAAGCGTGATGATATCACGAATCTATAGTTTTGCTCTCTACCAAAAAGTGCTCAATGCGCCTAAAGAAGTTTTCACTTCAAAATCTATTTTTAGACAATTTTACTGGATTGCTTGCTTGACTCGAGGATATAATATCCAAAACAAAAATGTTTTTTTTTATTTATTTTTTAATTTTAACACGGAAAAAACAAAAAAGGTACTTTTATAAATCTGTAAATATATCATTTATATATCACAGAAAATGCTATGAACAAACAATTAAGACTTTGTTAAATTGACCAAGTACTTAAAAAAAGGCTCAAAAATCTCGAAACCAGTGGATAGCTAAGCATAAATTTTTGTAAATTTTTCTTTAGTATTTTTTCCCGGCGTATGGTAATTAGCGTATGGAAAACTTTTTTAAAGTATTTTTGAAGGAAGCTGCCAAAACTTTATTATGCTGTTATTAATAATATTCGGAGCTCTATTGTTTCCAATATTTTTTTTTGGGACGACTTTGGGAAACAAAACACATTCCTACACAATGTTTTTTTTCGAGCAAATCCTTAGTGCCTAAGGTTTGACACATTGACACACTTTAGACCAAGTTTATCGTACACTTTTTATCGTATGTGGAGACCAAAATGGATTAATATTTAATAGGCAGTTGAAGTTGAACGAAGGCTTAAAAATATATATAAGAAATAAATTCTTTCAGTGGGCTTGTTCATTAAAGATACAATGTGAATTAAGAATTTAATTATGCATTAATACATCAAAATTTTAAGCGCTTGAAAAGCTAGCCCCCATAGACCCCCTGGATCCGCACATATTTATGGGTATTATCTGCTTTTAAGATGAAAAATATTGTAAAAAATTATAAATAATTCAAGTTGTAGCTTCTAATTTTTTATAAAAAGTTAGCTGCATAAAAATTTGTCAATATAAATTTATTGATAAAGTGACAGATAGATTTATAAATTAATTATAATCTAAAAATATCTGCTTTTAAAAATTTCGCGAATGATTTAAAAAATTAACCATTCGGTTGTGTTACCTTCTCCATCCACTAAGTCCAGCCCTGTCAATTAGCTCTTATTTTAAGCAATTACTTACAAAACCATAACTTTTAGGCACACTAATAATGGCTGCTGTACGTTATTTGTTCAATTACTCTGGTCACTAAAAGATAACAAAACAACCGAAAATTCAACAGAAACAGAAATTGAACAACAACAACAACAACAACAACAAGTTACCGAACCGAACAAAACTTATGCTTTTATTTAATGTGCCTCAAATATTTGCAATTAATTTGGGGATAAATGTATTAACTTCTATAATCATTTCGCATAAAATAATGGATCGACCATAATGTATGCAGAATAATTCGAATAATAACAACAACAACAACAGACACCAACAATAACAGTACTAAAAACAATAGCAACAAGAAAAGCTATAAAATAAACAAAACAAGCAACATCAACTGGAAATGAGAGTCAATACTCGGGGGAGTAGAGAGAGAGAGAGAGCGAGAGCGAGATATGGAAAGATGTATGAAGTTTATGTGATGTTTGTGTTAAGTGTTGAGTAAGTGAAAAGTGGACGAAAAATATTGCAGAGCAGGAAAAATTATGTAGAGTGAAGCGTTTTGCTTTTTTTTTGGAGGCTCAGAGCACCCCCAAAAGTTATAATTTTTGTATGGTTTTTAGCTTAAATCGCAAGAATGAAAATTGTTCTAAGTTTCAATGCGATCGGATGTGAAAATTTTTGATTTCGGTATAAAGTTATGGGGATAGTTCGAAAATGCTCGTTTTTCGATTTTTGATAAATGATGGGGTGAAGCGTTTCACCAGAAGCTTTCATGTGTAAACATAATCAACATAAATCGGTTTAATGGCTCTTCTTCGGAAGAGGGTTTCTGACGATGACGCTATTTCTTGGCTTTTTTGCAATGTTCTTGCTCTCAGCACTTTTCTTTGCTGCTTCAAGAAGCTCCGAACGTTTTTGAGGCGAAGTTAAGATGCCTGATTTCATCGTCTTTTTGCCACGATTTGACTTCGGCTTTACTGCAGCAAATTTGACCGGGCCAATATCAACCAAAGTTGAACAAAGAGAAGATACGGAGGCAGGCGCGTATGTAGAAGCCTTATCTGATAGGCCGCATATACTAGCACCTTATGATGTAGACACCTCCTTGTTCGACCCAACGTCCGTATTATCAACATGTAGAAGTTCACTTAAGTAATTTAAAAGTTTAATTATGAATTTTAAAAAATCAGAGAAGTTCTAGAAGACAGTAGTAAAAAAAAAAATTCATGAAAAGGAATATAATTTTAAAATGAATCATCATAAAGCTGAGTATTAACACTAATGTACGAAATGTAAATACGAAACGTTTCCAAATCATCAGGAGATTCTAAAAATGGTTTAAACTACCCATACAACAATTTCACCTAAACATTTGAAGTTATTCCAACTCAACTTGAGAAGGTCTTGTATAAAAGTAGATTATTCAAGCTTTGCTTGAAAGAGTCTTGAAAAAGTTTTGAATATTCCATTTGTTTTATTCAATGATACAATCTAGGAAGTATTCAGGAATATTTTTACTTAAGTAAAAATTCGTATACAAAGCTTTATACAAGGATACATTTCAGGATTAAAAGAATACTTTTAATCAAGTAAAATTCCTTTAAAGTTTTAATCAATAATTTCTTCTAGGAACTATTCAAAAAGATTTTTAAGCAAGTAGAATTCCTTTAAAGCTTTATTCAATAATTTAGGAATTGTTCAAGATGATTTTTACTCCAGTAAAATTTATTTAAGTGAACATTTATAAGGAAGTATTCCAGAAGATTTTACCTCCAGTGTATAATTCCTTATATAAAGCTTTACTCAAGGCTAAATTTGTAGGAAGTATTCAAGAATATCTTATATAAGGCTTTTCTAAAGATTTACTTAAGGAAATTCTAAGAAAATAGAAAATAAGTTTCAACGTCATTCAAGCAAATTCGTCTCAATAGACGAGTGGATAATGTGTGTGGTTGCCGATACAAAGGTTTCGAGTTCAATCCACACTGGGTGACAATGATGTATTTACAAAAATTTTTAAAATGTACAAAATTTCTGTTCTAAAATGAAATGAAATGTTCTTGCAGAAATTTACTTAATAATAATTAAATATTTTTTTTTTCACAGTTTTCGAGTAACTGAGTAAGCCTTGAATAAAAACCTTATGAAAAACTTTATTTATGTGCTTATACGTAAAAATATATTAAACTTTGTATAAGTTCTTGATTAAATGAATTCATTTCATACACCTTTTCACCTTGTGTAACCCTTGCATAAAACTTGTTTCAATTATTTGATTTCTCCTCCCTCCCTAAAAATTGTTGTTTTGAGAAATAAAATTATCACTTTAGACAACTAAAGAGGTAACCTTGGAAATAACGAAATCTAGCATTTCACTTTTGTATGAATACTGGGCTCAATTTGTGGCCTTTAATTTACAGATATATTGTTTGATTGCTTAAATTTGGATTAATTGCTGTATTTTGAGATCTTTTATTACAACTAGGATACAACAAGGTTTAGTACGTTTGCGTAAAAAAAAATGAAATTAATATTAATTTTTAATATCCTTGCTATATGCGCTTTTATTTATTAAGAAAACATTTTATTCTCAGTGTAGGAAACTGTATAACCAAACAGTGTGGTGTATAAAGGTACTCGTAGTGTGCAGAAAAAGGCGTTGAAATATGACAGAGTTGTTTGAATGAGTCAGAGAGTAGAGGTTTCAGCAACGTAGACTAGTAAGAGACAAATAGAGGTTGAATGAGGAGGCTTAAAAGTAAAGCGATGTGGGTGATAGAGAGACATGAAATTTTTGCATAAATTCATAAAGTAAGTTCCTCAGAGACTCAACTTGAACTCTTAGCAAATGATTAAGTGAGATGGAGATGGTAGAGCAAGATAGCCAAATGAAAAACTTTAAGAGGAGCTCAGAGGCGAGATAATCAAGAAGATATGAATGTCACATTAATTAATTAAGTGGAATAAAAAAAAAAAAGAAAAGTTTTGCCAACTGTATAAATGGTCAAAATTTAACAGTGCGAAGAGTATGAGTACACAAACCTTCGACCAATACGCTGCCAAAAGCGTTACATCAATTTTATAAATTAGCAAATGTAGAAAAGAGAAATTATAAAACGGAAAATAAGTGGAAAATTTAAATACAAAAACAAAAACACAATACAAAAGCAAGAGCAACAAAAATAATAACAGCAAAAATAAATACCCACTCAAATCAGTGAAAAGGATTGTCGGCAATAAATATTATCGTTGGTTTTGTGTATTTTAGGCTATTTAGCTTTGTTTTGGTGTATGTGTGTGTGTGTGTATGCGCGGGTGCTTTTAGTGTATATTTTTCGTGTATGTATTATTATCCTTACTGTGTTTTGTGATATTGCGATAGCCATTCAAATAATTATTGCTTACACTTTCAGCACTATTGTATTTCATTCAGACGTGCCGCGCTTGATGCGCAACCTGAGGCACCCTACAGGCAACCATTAGATATGGTGCTTAATTAAATATTTCACCATGAAACGAAATAGCTTGAAAACTGTTCAAAATATTTACGAGCTTATGACAATAGAATTGACATATGACACCAAATATTTAACATTTGAAATTTTACTTAACACTTAACTTTTAAAGCTCAACATTTAACATTAAATACTGAACATTAGACATTAAACATGTAACATTTAACGTATAACATATAACATTTAAAATTTAACATTTCACATTTAACATTTAGTATTTAACATATAAAATTCAACATTTGATATTTAACATTTAACATTTAACATTTAACATTTAACATTTAACATTTAACATTTAACATTTAACATTTAACATTTAACATTTAACATTTAACATTTAACATTTAACATTTAACATTTAACATTTAACATTTAACATTTAACATTTAACATTTAACATTTAACATTTAACATTTAACATTTAACATTTAACATTTAACATTTAACATTTAACATTTAACATTTAACATTTAACATTTAACATTTAACATTTAACATTTAACATTTAACATTTAACATTTAACATTTAACATTTAACATTTAACATTTAACATTTAACATTTAACATTTAACATTTAACATTTAACATTTAACATTTAACATTTAACATTTAACATTTAACATTTAACATTTAACATTTAACATTTAACATTTAACATTTAACATTTAACATTTAACATTTAACATTTAACATTTAACATTTAACATTTAACATTTAACATTTAACATTTAACATTTAACATTTAACATTTAACATTTAACATTTAACATTTAACATTTAACATTTAACATTTAACATTTAACATTTAACATTTAACATTTAACATTTAACATTTAACATTTAACATTTAACATTTAACATTTAACATTTAACATTTAACATTTAACATTTAACATTTAACATTTAACATTTAACATTTAACATTTAACATTTAACATTTAACATTTAACATTTAACATTTAACATTTAACATTTAACATTTAACATTTAACATTTAACATTTAACATTTAACATTTAACATTTAACATTTAACATTTAACATTTAACATTTAACATTTAACATTTAACATTTAACATTTAACATTTAACATTTAACATTTAACATTTAACATTTAACATTTAACATTTAACATTTAACATTTAACATTTAACATTTAACATTTAACATTTAACATTTAACATTTAACATTTAACATTTAACATTTAACATTTAACATTTAACATTTAACATTTAACATTTAACATTTAACATTTAACATTTAACATTTAACATTTAACATTTAACATTTAACATTTAACATTTAACATTTAACATTTAACATTTAACATTTAACATTTAACATTTAACATTTAACATTTAACATTTAACATTTAACATTTAACATTTAACATTTAACATTTAACATTTAACATTTAACATTTAACATTTAACATTTAACATTTAACATTTAACATTTAACATTTAACATTTAACATTTAACATTTAACATTTAACATTTAACATTTAACATTTAACATTTAACATTTAACATTTAACATTTAACATTTAACATTTAACATTTAACATTTAACATTTAACATTTAACATTTAACATTTAACATTTAACATTTAACATTTAACATTTAACATTTAACATTTAACATTTAACATTTAACATTTAACATTTAACATTTAACATTTAACATTTAACATTTAACATTTAACATTTAACATTTAACATTTAACATTTAACATTTAACATTTAACATTTAACATTTAACATTTAACATTTAACATTTAACATTTAACATTTAACATTTAACATTTAACATTTAACATTTAACATTTAACATTTAACATTTAACATTTAACATTTAACATTTAACATTTAACATTTAACATTTAACATTTAACATTTAACATTTAACATTTAACATTTAACATTTAACATTTAACATTTAACATTTAACATTTAACATTTAACATTTAACATTTAACATTTAACATTTAACATTTAACATTTAACATTTAACATTTAACATTTAACATTTAACATTTAACATTTAACATTTAACATTTAACATTTAACATTTAACATTCAACATTCAACATTTAACATTTAACATTTAACATTTAACATTTAACATTTAACATTTAACATTTAACATTTAACATTTAACATTTAACATTTAACATTTAACATTTAACATTTAACATTTAACATTTAACATTTAACATTTAACATTTAACATTTAACATTTAACATTTAACATTTAACATTTAACATTTAACATTTAACATTTAACATTTAACATTTAACATTTAACATTTAACATTTAACATTTAACATTTAACATTTAACATTTAACATTTAACATTTAACATTTAACATTTAACATTTAACATTTAACATTTAACATTTAACATTAATATTGAACATGAACAGTACATAACTTAAACAAAAATATTGAAAACCTTTGATATGAGTGCCAAATGAATGAATGAAAATAAATAATTTTACTTATTTTAAGCATTTAAAAATTTGACATTTAACCTTTATATAAACATAACATGACTAAAATATTCACATTAAAATGCTTTGGTATGAGTGGAAGAAACATGAATCTAACAAATGCCAGAATAAAAAAAAAATATTTCTATATAATTAAATTTAAGATATATTAGATAAGCACAAATTGTATGCATGCATAATTAAACATTTTATTAATTTCAACAATATAAAAAACGAGAAATTAACAAAAAATTACAACAAAAAATGAACTGTTTAAAACTAAAGCAATCTCATTGAAATGATTAAAAATCATTAACATTAATAAAAATATATGATGCTGTCAGAATATAAAAATTTTGACAGGTATTTTATGACACGTCGACAGCATCATTCGCCATATTAACTCATGTTGACAGCGCACAATCGAGCAGGACGCACTCACACACACACACACACACACACACATACACACACACACACGTAATGTACTCACACAAGCATGCTTAAAACCTTGTTTGTGAAATTTAAGTCATGCATCGGCTTAATCATTTTTTTTTGCTGTTGTGTTGACATTATGTTATTCGTGTGTGTATGTGTGTTGCATCAGTGAGCTTGTGTTTTTTTACATAAGTGTTCTGCCTGTGAAATGAAAAATAATGATATACGTAATTTCTGATATCATTGCTATTAAGTTGACAAGGTCAAAAAATTGTCACAAATTTATTCATATTTCAAACACACCAAAAAAGCGCAGGCACTCTCACGCAAGTAAACATAAACTCACACATGCACACCACACATACTCATCATACATGTATGCTATGTTTGCTATAGCTGAGCCTGCTGTGATAAACTATGACACCCTGTCACCGTCGTCTGATGTATCGTACATGATGTTTTGTTGACTCCAAAGTGTGTGGAGGAGCTTAAGTGAAATAAATTGAGAGCAAAATAATTTGGCAAGCAAATCGCCTGTCTTATTTTGTTGTGTGTTGGGTGTGGCGACAACATGATGTGGTATAGGTTGAAGGTTATAGATTGTTTGTCTAACTGAGTTTAATTATGACATGAAAAAATAAGCAACGAGGGATAGCAAAAATCTTTTCTAGCCACTAAAAATAATTTATATAAATTTGTTTTCTACTTTTGTATCCCATGTAACATGTAAGCGTTTGAGGTGTGGATGACCGTGCTTCGAGCTAGGATGTTACTCAATCAGCCAGAGTCGGGGCGGAAACACACCTGTTCTGAGCACTGTTCGACATTTAAACCTTGTTGACTCAACATGGTATAAGAATTTAATTCAACGATGATGGTACGATACAGAGTATCATCCTCATCATATATTTTACATAGTTGGCTGCTAACACTTGTATAAAAAGTAGATTCCACAATTATAGTGACCAAAGGCTAATGGTTAATATTTCAAGAAGTAATTTTGAACAATTTCAAGAAAGACCAGTAAGCTTTCGTATAACCTTAATAGTTTTAAAAAATCATTTGTGTGTCTCCAGAACCAGAAGTGACAGATTCTAATGTCTTAAGTAAGCATTGCCCAAAACCATCTGTGAAGTATAGGAGATGATTTGTCATTGAGTACAAATTATACTAATTAAGCTACTACATATAGCATTATCAAAGCAAAACTTGCTTTGGACACAACAACAGCTTAATTGTCAAGCCAAACTAACATTTTAGCTTCTGTTGAGCTTCCGATACACTTCACAAAAGCTTTTTATAGAAGCTAGTTAGCGATATTATAGTTATTGAAAGCCGAACTTTTGATTGATTTTTTGAAGTTTTTATTATAGTTCTGCAATTCTTCGATGAAGTTTCAATATACAGAAAGGGTAACTTAAAGCTTCTAGATGTTTTTTGGTGAATAATACATAATATTTGCTGTGAAATAATTTTTCGTTAAATCTGTACATGTGGAATTTGTTGTGATCATATGTGGAATATGATATCGTTATATATATAATATGATATCACCGCTGATTTTTTCCAATACGTTTCGTAATGTTAAGGCCTGAATAGCGTCCATTTACTGCTAAATATTGTCTTTCAATGCTACCAGAGTTCGTGGCTGCTGACATGAGCGTTAGACTGGAGTCGTTAAGTCTGGCGGCTGCGAAGGCTAGTCAAAATTACCATTTCTTCAGTTATCCATGAATTCAGTTGTCCATGTCGTTATCAGTAAGAATTTGCCTTATGAGCTTCATCTTCATCATTTTTTGCCAAAAATCTTCACATCCAAGTGACGTGGCTTGTCGAACGGCAAAAGTCGAAGCGTTAATTGAATTGTCTCAGGGAATAACTTCAAATCAGCACGAATTATGCGATGGAAATATATGCGAGGAATACGCAACCGTTAAGAATAGCGACGACTCTAGGCAGAGAAAAGACTGGTACAAATTTTGTTATGGTTCTCCCCGATAGAAGGGAATTCAACTTTTTATTAGGTCATTTAAATATTTAGTCAACTTCACCGCTGACAATGCGCGGATGTTACGGAAGTGCAAAAGTCACGAAATTATAGCGCTATACTGTGTCGCTCCTCTTCTAGGTACAGAACTAACTTCTCGCACATCCCACTCTTCACAACTAAGTAACATAACTTTTAGTCCTTCATTGTCAACAACGCTTAACTTTACTGGCAGCTTGGCCAGTGTTGCCATGCTGCTAAACCACACTTTTTAACGCTGCTACAAAAATGCAAAAACAAAAAAAATCTAACCGAAACAACAACAAGTAACCAAGTAATACAAATGGCGTCCCTCTTGCATGAATTGTGAAATTTTATTTGGTGCACTTCCTGGTCTTGCAGCAACACAGCCGCAGCATCTCACCAGTATGCGTCCGTTTAGTTGGCATGATGGGGGCGACAACATAGCCGCTGCAACCAGTAACGACGATGACGACAACGACAACGACGACGACGACGTCCTTCTTCTGCCAGCGAATTGTTGGCCTCATTTTGCTAGATTGAAATGAATTTATTACCCCAGCGCATCGGGGCCGCATATCAAATGACAAAGACTTAATTTAACGGAATTTGCCACGAACGCAAAAGTTGTTTAGAAATTAACTTGGCCAAAAGAAACAAAGTAAAAAAAAAAATTATAAATAAAATGCGAAAAACTGCAAAGAGCGGGAAAAATAAATGTACGAAGTAGAAGAAAAAAAGTTTAAATTAAAATATCACTAATTTATGTGAGTGCATTTTTTGTACAGCGTAGCGCTGCGCACGGGTATTTTATTTGATTTAGTAGTCCAGGAGTTTGGCAGTAAATATATAATATAAATAAAATGCAAAGCAGAAACTTGTGAACTTCAAAATTTACAAATGGGTCAATGGTGGACTTAATTAATAGGCAGTTAACTGCAGCGTTATTTTGCTTATAGCAGTGGATTTATTAAATTAATGAGCAGCAAAAGAAGCAAATGTAATGAAGTTGATTGGGTGTAGCGTAAAGCAGCAAAAATATAAGTGTGGGATGTGTGCGAAGTTAGCCCTGCACTTTTTTATTTATGTATAAAAAAACCATGTGTTGCAATGTGCTCCTTATGCACTAACATGTGCTGTATTGAAAACAAATTAAGTGCTAAGTATAAAAATTGTATGGGCTGTTGCATATTTAAAGTTGAAGTTTTCAGATATTTAGAAATTGTGCTATAATAATCTTTAGTTGTGATGCAATGTGCCGAGAATAGTAAGTTTAAATATATTATAATTATATTATAATATATATAATATAAATATTATATATTTATTATAATAATTTCCAAAGTTAAGCTATTGTGCCGTAATGTGCTCGAGTTGTGCTACAATGTGACCCAAAGAAATAATAAATTTTTAATTTTTGTATTAATAAAAGCGTAAAGAAATTTTTTGTTAACAAGCTGTAGTTACTCCTCAGCTCAAAAAAAGTGAGTTTTTCGATATGCTGCAAAGACTTGAGTGAGGTATTAAACGAAATATGCTTTCTTATGTCATTTGATGAAGTCTTTATTCACATAATGCTCGTTTCAAAACAATTTGGATTATATTAAACGAATAATTATAAAACTATATTTGAAACCATCATAAAGAAACGAATACGATCAATTTGTGTTGTGTGTATTATTAAATGTTTGTAAAATAATGATTGAAAACTGAACCTATACATATTTAATGCCGACTCCCAATGGCTCATGTTTTCAATAAGCTTTGAGGCAATGTCATGAGGTATGTCATTGTCTGCAGAAAGGTGACGGCCGATTATTTTACAGCATTATGTATATTTTTTATTCGAGATATAAACTGCATAAAATGGTCTCCTTCCAAAAGTAAAATTATAGTTGTGACAGTGGCCGAGTTCCTAAAAGCATTAATGCAAAGCATCAGTGACTTTTTCTTTGAATTGGTGCTTTATTACTATTTGTAAGCACGTTTTAGTTGCGCATTTTTGTTGAATCTTCTTAGCACTAATTCAAAGAAAAAGTCACTGATGCTTTGCATAAATGCGTTTAGGAACTCAACCAGTCTTTCAGAAATAAGTTCCATATATCTTGTGCATTATTATCAAAGTAAATAAATTAAACAAGCAATATGCATACATATAACCAACTAAAGTAAGAATCTTTATGGAATTTTTATTAAATCGGAAAAGACACCACGGGAAATATTTTATCTTTACGGCACATTGCAGCACAACTTAAACACAGCACTACACAATAACCAACTTTTGGATAAAATTAAGGGGGTCTCTGGTAATCTATGCCAAATTTTAGCCTTTTTTCAAAATATTGTGGAAAGAGAACGAGTAAAGATATTTTAGTTCCGTTTTTTGATTTGGGTAGCTTAATTTATTGAAAAAAATACAAAATTTTGAAAAAGTGAATTTATGGACCGTTCAGAAAGTTCTCGGCCTGGTAACGAGGTTCTCCGGAAAAAAGGTGGGTCCAAATTGCGCACGATTCCAAGTGTAAACATCGTCTGAAAAAAAGAAAAATATTCAGTTACTTAGAATGAATGTCACTATAGCCCCTACCTCGGAAACAAAAATCGAAATTTTTTTAGGGGGGGGAGCCGCCACTTTGAAAATGAAAAATCGAATTTCGACCTTTTTTTTTGTAGTCTAGTGTAGAAAAAAAATAGTAAACATTATTTTTTCGGCAAGTTTGAGGTAGGGGCTATAGCGGCGTAAATTCTGCGTCGTTTCATGCCTCATATATCAAAATCGGTCAAAAACTGTTTGAGTTATCGTGCGCAAAGTTTTGAAAAACATGGTTTCGAGAAAAACGCGTTTAAAGTTTTGACTTCAATTTTGAGGCACACAAATGACATTAACACATATTTTTTTAATACAATACTTACGAATATTAATCGGCAATTCCAGCCCCATAAAGTGTGCCTTCCTCCATCTCATAAAACGAGTTTTCCATGGCTTTTTGGGCTCTGCGGGCTGTGCGACCCTCTTTCGATGATGCGTACGTTTTTAGCTCTGAGCGTTGAAGTCGTTTTCCGTCACGAGATTCAGCATACATCTCGGCTTGTGGGCCGATGACAATACCCATTGTTGACATTATTTTTAAAATACTTGTGAAGCCTTCGTTGAAAATGCAGGTTGCCAGAAAATTTGCGATTTCGACTGTGGTAGCACCACAGTGGATATGTTTCGGCGCAAAGGTCCACAAAAGCGAGTTGAACGATTCGTTACAATTTTGCGTTTCACCTCCAGTGCATCGGTTGAGTAGATCGTCGGATGATAACGCTTCGTATATGGGCTTCATTACTTGCAGAACCTTTCCATCAAGTGGGGCGTACGTGTGGTGAAATGAGGCTAATGAGCCTTCTGCTGCTGACTTTTGATAGGCGCACCAGCTGGACTCACCAGGTGGGCAATACATATGTTGTGGATTACTATCACTTGAAATTTTGTGATAATATGTTGACCATATTTCTTTTCTCATGTTTTCCACAGAGTCCTTATTACGTCGAATAGCAAGTCCATAGTAAGTAGTCAGCTCGCTTATGACTTTGTCTGTCAGTTTGCCAGTGCCTTTTCCACCGATGCCTTTGTTTTCTTTTTTGGCCTTGCGCAGCCGTGTGCCCATGCGTTTTTGCACGTGAGCGATGCACTCCTTTTTTGTGACAACGAGGTCGCCGTTGTACGGATCAAGGTCTATAATGGCCTTGAAGGTTTTGCTGTCGCCATCGCCAATATATTTTTCATATTTTATGCCATATTTTTCGATCGATGAGGCAAACATTTCCTTGACGGCATCTACCTCCATCTTGCCCGCACTCCCACTGTGGTTGTTTGTGCATGTTTTCTGGTGCGATTCGTCGATTCTTCGAAGTCTGCAGAGTAATTTTTTTTCCCCCACATTTTGCATGCCTGGCAAAGGCTTGATTTGACAACGGAGTCAACCACTTTTTTGGTATGTTTACCGACGAGCGTAGTGACACCAAAAAGAGACGAGAATCCCCGTTTTTTCCAGGTGCCATCCCCTGAAACGGTCAGCAATGAGGAGTCACAGTCAGGATTTTTTTCTTTCTGCTGTTCCTGCTCTTCTTTAACCGCATTCAACAGGCACTGCTTGTAAACTGCTTTAGCAGACACATGCATGTTTTTCAAGGTGCCATAGTACGCATCAAGGCACAATCCTTGGCATATGTCCATTAATCCGCAGAACATATTAATACCTTCTCTCCCTATTCCAAGCAATCTCATGGCAAATATCAACCGGCGATTTACAACAAAAGATTTACCGACCACCGGCGAAGAATTAATATACTGTGTAGCTTTACATTGGCACTGCAGACTCACTTTGAAGCCGACTCCACGCATACATGTTTTTCCAAATCGAATTTTTTGTTTACATTGGGCGCAGATAACCAGAGCAGCAAGCGTTTGGAAAAATGAAAAAAATTCCAAGAAACAGAACTGGAGGTTGTTTTCGATGATGACTTCATTGTCTTGCGTTTTCTTCAATTTTTTGGCCGATGTGCTGGCAAAGTCGGTGTCCTCTACTTGGGAGTGCTGGTTTCCACGGAAATGCCTCTTTTTTGTTCGATACGCGTACTTACGCGGTGCGTTTGGGTGGCTTTTTTTATCCATAGCAAAAAAAAACACAGAACGATTTTTCTTTTATTTTACAACAGCAGTTATCGCGCACGCGTAGCTTTCAGCGTTCGAAAATAAACTGAATCTCGTTCGTTTGCTTCTTTCATGTGAACACCTGGGCTCAAAATCATTTCAACCCCTAAATCAAAACATGCATGTATACATACTGCATGTATACATACTGTGTGTGTATATTTTGTAATATCAATACATATTTTGGAAGAATTCCACAGAATTTTCGACTAATGACTGCAGGCAAATAAACAACTTTGCTGATGCGTTATTTTGACGAAAACATACCTACACAAAAATGCCTGTATCTCCTAAACTATTTCGAATTTTGAAAAATCCTTTTGGGAAAATGTTTTTGAGTATCTGAGCAATAGAAATATGAAAAAAAAAAAATCTAAAAAATTTTTCGGATTACCAGAGGACCCCCTTAAAAGTAGCGTTTACTTTCACAAAAATTAACATATATGTATAATTTTCGTAAAACTCTTTTTGGCATTTTGCAGCACAAGTTGGGCTCAATACAGCCCAATAACCGACTTTTGTATAAAATTTGAAGTTGAGCTTACTTTGGGAAAAATTTACAAATATATATGATTTTAAAAAACTTTTTTCGGCATTTGATAGCACAACTCGAGCTCACCACAGCACAAACATCCAATTATGAAAAAATAAAAGTGTCGCTAAAAAAGTCTTTTTTTAAAAAGTCTCTACGTCACGCTGAAGCACAAGTAGAGTACATTACAGCACACTCTCTGAATTTTGGAATATGGTAAAAAGCAGGACATATGTCCAAAATACCGCAATTATACAAACTGTTTTTTAAATGCTCTTCGATATTTTGCAGCGCAGCTCGAGCACATCATAGCACATTTTCCGATTCATTAAAAAAAGAAAAAATCAAAATAAGTATAACACCTCATATAAATTGTACGCTTATAATTTTTTTCTTTAATTCGGCACATTATAGCACATATCGGGCACATTGCAGCACACAATTCATTTTATTATAAATAAAAAAGTGTGTGGTTTAATTATTGCAAATAGGATTGACCAAGATAAAAGCTTATGTTAAATTGAAAAAAAACCTAGTGTAATTTATAAGATGGCTTTGGCAGTTTTCAGCCACCCAAGTACTTTATCAAAACGCCTAAGTTTAACATGTTGACTTGCCAATTTTTATTGGGTGATAAATTAACCAAGTATTTGGTAATTTTTTATACACTACTATGAAAAAAAAATTTAATTTCAAAAATATAACTTTTTTTCGGCTTTTGATTTTTTTTATTTTCCTTTTTTTTGAAGCTGCCGCCTGAAATCGGCAACAACACAATATTTTTCTTTTATTAATACCCTTTTTTTCTTAGAAATTAATTACTTCTCGGCTTTCCTTGCTGATTGACGTATATTATAAGAAGAACATTAAATTAAATTAAATTAAATATCTAATACTAAAATTTTACCTTCGCATGCCGTTGCGATTCGAACCCACTCCCACCGATACCACTGTGTATGAAGTCACTACACTAGCTTCGAGTCAAACTCCTTCGTTACGCTGAGTGATTTATTCAATGCTATGCTGCAGCTATCAGCAGAATACTGCGACATACTGCATCTGTTAATACAGCATCTGTTAACATCTGTGAATCAAATATTTTTCTTGGCAGGGTATCGAAGTATGTGCTTTCAAAGCAATGTATTAAACAATAAATTGCTTAGGTAAATTAACTTAGCGACAGTTATGTCAGCAAACAGCAGCAAGGCTGCTTGGATCAGTTGGTAGAGCGATGGACTTCCCTGGCACCAAAAGTTCCAGGGTTCGATTCCGCACGGCGGACAAAGACATTTTTTTTTCTTTTTTCTTTTTTTTTGTTGATGAAATGTAATAAAATTTACTGTTGTGAATATTAACGTGTGTTTTTTAATTACTTTATGTTATTTTTTAATTTAAAAGTGGTTTTATTACAAAAAGAAACCATTAAATGATCAAATCTATTCTTCTCTCATGTGTCTAATGACGCAGCTGTTTTTTTTTTTTTTGCAGAAAATAGCTAAAACTATGCTTAAACCATCCATGCTAATAGTTTTTTAATTTTGTATTTTTGGCTTTTGGGCTTAGGTGAATTAAATAGTTTTTTTGGCAAGGTATCGAAGTATGTGCTTTCAAAGCAATGTATTAAACAATAAATTGCTTGGGTGAATAAGCATAAGTTTATAATTCCCATACAATTCTCTTTACTCAAGCCGACTTAGGTGATTTACGTATTGTTTTTTTTCTCGATGTGGAAGCTTTAAATCTTAAGTTTTAATAAAGCCGCATGTTTTTTGTTTTACGCATAGAAAAGTTTTTCATAAAAATGTTTTAGTAAGCAAAGCAAAGTTCAAGGAAAAAATTGATCTTGTGATACTTTAAAGAAGTTTTTAGCAAACAAAAATTAAATTTTTTCTCGAAACGTTTCATCAATTTTTTGTTGACATCTTCAGGAGCATTTTTTTAATTAAAAAAAAAAACACTACAATAATTGTCAATTTTAACAAAAAATCACACAATACGATATTTTAAATAGAACTTAACATGCGAGTATATTGGCAACAACAAATTGACAATATTTGACAAATATTATATCGGATATTGACAAATTCAAAATCCGTTGTGTTATGTCTGATAACAGACTTATCTCAGAACTTTATAATTAACATTTATCACTTTTGTGTATTTGTAAGCATATCTATGGTACTTATATATTTATTCATTAATTTTTTTCTATATAAAGTTATTTACTCCTTTATGTTATTAATGATTATAAAATTAAATAATGTCAAAACTTCATATCAAAGGTTTTTCCAATAGTAGTATTTTCCTTTGAAAACTAGAACTTTATAAATAAACTTAATCTGTGATAATTAAATATATAAGATAATGCTTTAGAATTAAGGTGATGTACCATATATCTGTAAATTGTGCGATAACATACGATTTGTAAAGATTACTTTTTCTACTTAATAAAACAAAAAAAAAAAAAAAAAAAAAAAAAGATATTTGTTTCTTTAATTTAAGACTGTCGACTCTTTTGTTGGCAAAGTCCTTTAATTTGCTTTGATTTTATTACATTCCATTGTTAAGCCTATTACAGACATCCGCTTTCGACTGGCACTGAATTTGATAGCTGAAAAGAATTAAAGACACCAAAAGCCACAATATGTCTCTCATTAACTAGCGTCATCCTCGAAAACAATAATAACAACGCTCAGTTGTGCTAGCAAAGCGAATTAATTATAATAATTGTTAAACTTCACAACGCAACAAAAAAAAAAAAACACTACAAAAGCTATGCAAACAAAGCAGAGTAGCAGAGCAGAGCAAGTCTCAAGTTTTATTATTTTTTTCTAATTAATACGGAATGCTTTACGTTTTTTTACTGTGTTTTTGTTTTTTTTTTTTTTTTGACAAAAATCACATTTTAACTCAAATTCAACAGACTGTAAATTGTGTTGAAATGAATGGCTGTAAAACTAAACAATGTGCGAGAATAACACAAACGGAATGTTGTTTTTGTTGTTGTTGCACAAGCTTCAGTTGATCCGGCACGCCACACTTGCGCTTGCCATGCATTATTTTTTATTTGCAAACCAAAACACAAACATACAAACGGCACATCTGTACATCTATAAAAATGTATACATATATATATAAATACATACCTATAAAGACCTTAATACGCACACACGCACACTGCAGCTTAAATAAAAGGAAGCAGCAATTAAATGACAGCTTGACGGCATTTCCGTTTTACGCCGACTTTGAGTTTACATCCTGTTTAAATAATTTCTTTGTTTTTTTTTTTAACTCCTTTACACTTCTCCTTTGTTTCTGTTGCTTGTAAATGTGTAGGTGGTTAGTATGTGTATGTGTGTGTTTGTGTGTGTATTTAAGCGCTTCAGTGCAAATCCGATTTTCCACTCCTTTAAATTTAAATTATCGTGGTGAGCACATGTTTAAGGATCAAAGAGTTGTATTTGTACGTTAGTATCTGAGTGTGTGTGCGTGTGTGTGTGTGAACTTGCAAGGATTGTTAGCATAATGACTGACATGAGGCTGAGCATTAATGTTAGCGCGTTTTTTTTCCATATTCATTTTTTGCTGCTCGTTATAAACTCATTTTCGCTGACAAAGCTCCCTGAATATTTGCTAAAATTCCTTTTAAACGTTTCTAATCGCAGATAACGTGACAAATACCACAAGATACGCTTTTGAGTATTCCATGAATTTGAAATATCTACAATATCGATGTGACTTTAATATTGCTATTAAAAATGATTATGTAATTAAAAGAAATTGCTTTTCAAGGTAAGCCCGACACTGAGGTTTTCCAAGAAATTGAGCAATAGTAATAAAGTTTTACTGGCGCACTCACTTTCACATGTAATTAAGTTAGAATGAATTTATTTTTTTATAGTCCTTAAATAAATAAAATGTTTTCCTTTTTTATGCTTTTAAGTATGCAAAAAGAAAGGTAAATAAAAAAAAAAAAAACAGAAAAGTCCAAATTATCGATATTCTCAGAACTGTTTTAACTTCATTTTTGAACATTTCTGAAGCCAAACAAATTAAGCTTTAAATAGACCTAAAATATATACATAGGTCCTTTGAAATGTTTTGTAATAATTAAGAATTGAAAATGGCAGCTTTATTATTTTTGAGCTCTTATTTTGTGTATAATTTTCCAGTATAGTTTTATTTTTAGAAATTTTGACAGCAAATTTTTATATTCGTTTGATTTCATATGAGCTTGTGGAGTGGCTTTATCAAAATCGGTGGTAGTTCAGTCAAGCGTATTATACTTACTCGTACTTCGAGTTGTAGTGCAGTCTCAATCAGTTGTTGCTGGATATGAGCAAGTGTCAATACGTGAAAGTTTGGCGACGAATGTGTTTGATGATAACATAGCCTATTAGAGACGGTATCTGGCAATTTTGATTGGCGCCATCCGCCATTAAAGGTATCAACTGATATTCAATCGACGGAGTCTAGATGGCAATCTAGATGGAATGAATGTGTTAATGGGCGGGCCATGTATAATTTTATACGTGATGTTATGTTTGTGACTGGACGCCTAGACTTTAGCTTCAGCTTAAGCCTGGGTTTCCTTTTGACTGGGCATGGATCCTTAAATGCATTTTTGTATGAGAGCAATCTGAGTGTGAATGAGTGTTGTGGGTGTATTGCAATCCGTGAGGATTGGTTGTACGTACTTCGTGGTTGTTCTTTTTGTGAAGATATTCGTGATTTGCGTGCAATGGGGATTTTGCATGAGAAAGGGGATTTCGACCGTGGGAATGCGCTTACAACTAGTGAGCAAGTTTCCATGTTGAATCAGTATGCATATGAGGCGTGTGAGAGGCGACGCTTTAGACAAGCATAAGTTGTGATATTCTCTGTGTGAATGTGTGTGTGAGTGGGGGCTATGGTCCATAGTGTGAATGGTGTGTGTATGTTGCGTGTGTGGGGCGGGGCTTATCTTTTTGTGAGCGTTGTTTTGGGCTAAAGAGCTGTGATGGGCTAAAACAGGGAGTAGCTGGGGCGTAGACTACGAGGTGTGACCAAGGACTTTAAAACTGGTACCACCGGCAGTCCGCGGCCCCCGGTGTATGCCTGGCTTTTGCAGGCACATACTGGGCTGACTGGAATGGGCTGGTCCTTCGAGAAGCTTTTCGTGGTGGCTGTGGCTTACTACCAAATCGCGGGCAGAGCTATCCAGTTCAGTGTGGTTTGCACTCTCAAACCGGACGCCATACCCTTTAGTATGGAAGAGGTTTTAGATAGTCCTCCACCCCCATCAAGGGTTGCGAAGTGTCAGCACAACATGGAGCTAATTTGGTTCCTTTGAACCCTATAAGAGGCGCTGACCGACGTTTTGTTTCGGTCCCAATTCAACATAACATAAAACATAAACATGGTCAACATAAAACACAACAAATTAATTGTAATCGACGGAAGGCATGCCTCTAGTGTTCTAGATGTGCGTACATTTTGTGAGGTCAACATTGACTCCGACCACTATCTTGTTGCAGCCAAGATCCGCATGCGATTATGCAATGCGAAGAACATACGCACAGGAATGTAACGAAAGCTAGATGTCGCTAAGCTGCAATTACAACGGACTGCCGAAGCCTACTCCGCTCAACTCTCGGTTAATTTCAATCAACCAACCTCTGGACACGACGACGCTGGCGAACTTTGGGCGCATATATCCCACTTCATGCACGCTATCACTGAAGAAGCCATTGGTTTTCA
Organism: Coremacera marginata; assembly: GCA_914767935.1. Taxonomy (NCBI): domain Eukaryota; kingdom Metazoa; phylum Arthropoda; class Insecta; order Diptera; family Sciomyzidae; genus Coremacera; species Coremacera marginata. The sequence goes on from OU612044.1 coordinate 162,292,294, forward strand.
GCTCCCGACCAATGGAACGATGAGGAGTATCGCATCGCAGGAAAAGCGTGAGCGTGAGGAACTAGAGGTACACCAGGGCAAGAAGGATGCACGAAAATTCTATCAACAGATTAAGCGTCTAACCCAAGGTTTCAAGTCCGGAGTATCTACTTGTAGAGACGAAAATGAAGATCTGAATACGAATACACAGTGTGTGCTGAGATTGTGGAGGCAGCAATTCGCCAATTTACTTACTGGCGACGATTTCACCAATGCCGCTCATGGAGAACGCAGTTCAGTGCCACCAATCAACGATGACGGAGTGGAAATACCAGCAACTAGCCCTGAAGGGGTTCGAGTTGCTATCTAACAACTCAAAAACAATAAAGCAGCGGGTGCTGACGGCCTGTCAGCTGAATTGTTTAAAACCGGTGGCGATGAATTGATAAGGCGCATGCATAAGCTCATCAGCAAAATATGGCTAGCAGAAAGCATGCCCGACGATTGGAATCTCAGCGTACTGTGCCCTATTCTTAAGAAAGCAGACCCAACAATCTGCGCCAACTATCAAGGTATCAGTCTTATTTCCATCGCATATAAGGTTCTCTCAAGCGTACTGTGTGAAAGATTAAAGCCAATTACAAAAACACTGATTGGACCTTATCAGTGTGGCTTTCGACCTGGAAAGTCCACCATAGACCAGATTTTCACGCTACGACAAATACTGGAAAAAACTCACGAAAATCAAATTGACACACATCATCTGTTTGTCGATTATAAAGCTGCGTTCGATAGACCGACATGGGATTGCCTATTCGCAACAATGTCTGAGTTCGGTATACCTGCAAAGTCGAATCAACTTTAACAGGATGACTTTAAGCAAGGTAGGAAATGACCTCTCCGAAACCTTCAATACCGAAAGAGGTTTCTGACAAGGTGATCCTCTGTCTTGCGATCTCTTCAACATCATCATGGAGGAGATCGTACGAAAGGCCGGTGTGCATCGTAATGGTACAATTTTCTGCAAAGGTGTCCAGCTCCTTGCGTACGCTGATGAAATTGATATTGTCGGCAGAACCGAGAGAGAGATGTTACAGCTGCTTTCACCGCTATCGAAAAGGAATCAGCCAAAGTGGTTTTGATGATAAATGATTATAAAACAAAGTATATGCTGTCTACGAATAAGGAAACGCGGCGTCTAGACACCCACATTTCATCCGGCAGCTATAACTTTGAAGTAGTCAAGGATTTTGCGAAGAACAATAATTGCTAATAGGTGCTACTACGGGCTCAGTAAGCAACTAAGTTCCAGAGGCCTCTCTCGATCGACAAAACTAACACTCTACAAGACGCTCATTCTACCTGTGCTTCTTTATGGCGCTGAGGAATGGGTAGCAAGTTCGCAAGCTAACGCAGCTGCTCTGGGGTTGTTCGAGAGAAAAGTTCTTCACAAAGTCTTCGGTTATGTTCGAATCGGCGATGACTATTGCATCCGAATGCAGCACGAGCTGTATGAGTTCTACGAAGACATTGACGTAGTTCAGCATATAACTGTGCAGCGACTACTCTGGCTGGCTCATGTCCATCGTATGGACGACGAAGCTCCAGCGAAAAAGGTGCACGAGGCGAGGGTCGTTGGTCAACCACGACGAGGGAGACCATGCCTCCGATGGTTGAACCAGGCCGAGGAAGCCCTAATCGCTCTTTGTGTATGCGATTGGAGAAGGCACACGTAAAGAAGAGGCGCCTGGCGAGAGTTGATGAGGTCGGTCGAAAACCGAACGCAGGTTGTTATAGCCACTTTAGTAAGTAGGTATGCATACTTTCAGGCTGAACATTGTTTAGGACAGTATGCAGCAACAAATAATTTCAGTTTGGGCGATATTGGGTGCATATCGTTGTGCTTGCCTTTTATATATTAAGATTATTTTTTAAATATCTGTTAAAAGTATATTATTTAGTTGGTTTTTGCCATTTTTAACATTTCTGGCGAATATTGAGCTTTACGGCGAATTCAAAAGCTCGACTGAGCTAAAAATTGGAATAAAGATTTTGGGCTAACTTCACACCGGTATCTTACTCAAAAATGTTCATAAATGAATTTATAAACTATGCCTTTAGTTCACTGGAAATTTAATAAATATCACATTTCTAGCTGTGTGATAACATACGAAGTTTTTGTTTTATATAATTAAAAATGTTTCTTAAAATTTTTCTTTGTTATAGTTTGCTTTAAAGAATATTCCAAAGATTGAATGATTATTTGCTGATTTGTTGTTGAAATACGTAAGTGCGAGCACAGTGCAAAAGAGCTGCAACTCTCAAAAGGTACAAAAGCACTACTACTATTCTACTACTTAATGCCATTAATTGACTGTAAATACAGGCAAGATACTAATTTAAGCGACACTGCAAAGGTTCAACATAAATTTTGAGCCCTCAATAAATTTACGAACTGTTTGTTGAAGTGAGAGTGACTTAGCAAATAACGGTAACTGCCAAGTGACAAATGCAACACTTGTGTCAGTGTCTTTGTTGGAAAACAACTGGCAGTATCATCATCAACAACAACAACAACAACATCAAAAACAACAACACCAACAAGAGTAACATTAACTAGACAGCAACAATTGCACATCAGTTGCATTTTGTAGGCTTAAAGCAAGAATATCAGAATGAGACACTTCACCATCCGTTGTATCCTTCAGCATCAACAAAAACAACAATAACAACAGCAATGATAACGACAACGATTAGCTTGCTTCAAGGAAAAGTTATTTGCTTTCGATTCCATTAATGGTTGTGTTTGGCATGCAAGCAACTCTTAGCGGTGTGTAACATGGCTGTGTCACTCACATACATTTGCACTCATTCACTTACTCACACCTAGATAGAACTTAAGCTGAGTTCTGTTCCATACTTTACTGCTGCAGGCTTTTAGACGCGCTGTTGCCATTCATTCTATTTCTGTCCAAATGCTGTCCCATTCGAATCCTGATTGCAATGCATAGTTAATTGCAGGGTCCTGATTAGGACAACAACAGCACACAGTAGTATGCAGCATTCAGGCAAAAGACCTTCAACAGCAGAGCATCAACTACGGAACTCACCACCACTCACCGAATCATCTATAAAATTTATCTAGCTGTTTGCATCCACAGGTTAGTAGTCTCAATTTACTGTTTGATGTGCTTGAGTGTTGTGTTCTCTGAGCAGTGGCGTGTGTTTAAAAATAGGTTTCTAGCAAACCATTATGAGGTTAATTTTATTTAAACTATTTTGTAAGCACATTAAGAAGAATTCTAATTTCATTAAACTCTGTTATTGATTTCTAACCGATAAATACAAACCTGTTGTCTTATCTTCATCTGTTCCTTGCTTAGGTTGCCACTGCAAAATATCTTCAAATTCTATAAAACAGGTTCCTTTGGTCTAAAGAAATTCTAAGAATTGTCGGCCTTTCATTTGGTGCAACGGTTTTAAAATCCGACAAATGCAAATTTATACCAACTGAAAGCCAGTCACTCTCTAAAACTGTCAGCATTTTTTTCGCACTGTATAACTTAACCTTTCTCTATCTCTACATATCCCAAGCTTTTTATGTTTGGACTAGTCTATGTTTGAGGCAGAACAATCAACAATTCGGAAAATGTTTGGGTTTAATTCAGACATTCCGCAAAGAATCTACAAATACTACTGTACAACGATTTGAACTTCAATGGTGAGCACAAAATGACAACTTAGACGAGTAAAAGAATTTTTAGCAGCAAATGAAATGAAACGGAGGAAAAAAATACCAACTCTCGAGCAATGACAAACATGCGAACAAAGAACTGGCGTTTACTAAAGTACTAAGAACAAGAAGAACAAAAAAAAAGAAGAAGAACAAAAAAGTGAAAATTAATTACCAAGATGAAAATTAATCGTTGTCTACTATTTTGCTCTACGTTCTATTCAACTGCTGCTGCTAACTTCAAGGCAGCAAATAAATCGTGCTGTAAAACAATGCAAATGAGCAGCAAAATAGCAGAGCACTGCTAAAAGACAAAGTTGGAAGGAGAGTGAGTCTATTTCGGGTTTGTTCAAAATGCTGGCCTAAAGCGATGCTCAAGGGTTGGCATCCAACTAAATTGAAATGAATCGCCGTGCGATGTAAAGCAGCGTGAAAGGCGCAGAGGCAGGGGAGCACAAAATATGTCTCATTGGACTTTATTTCAATAATGCCATTAAATGCAGGCTTCTATACAGGCCCGTAGCCAGGATTTACCCAAGGGGGGATTTTCATAAAAAAAATATATCGATATTTTTTGATATCGATGAATCAAAGGAATTTAATATAAAACTTACTTTTATTTATTTTTATATGTTTGTGGCGGCCGTGGCGTAGTGGGTAGAGTGTGTGGCTCATACCCAGGTTCGTGTCCCCATCTGATTCAGAAAGTTTTTTCGATTGAATTAATTTTTCTGTTCGGCCGTCACCTCTCTGCAGACAATGGCAAACCTCAGAGAGTAAAAACTGCCATGAAAAGCTTCTTGAGAACATAAGCCGTTCGGAGTCGGCATAAAACATGTAGGTAAAGTTCTCGATCATTTGTGTTCAAACATTTCACAACACACACAACACAATTGATCATAGGAAGCTCGGTCAAAGTCCTTTCAAGGGCTGAAATGGTCATTTCGTTTTTCGTTTGTATTAAGTCTTCTCTTTTTTTTGCCAATTCTGACAATACATCATCCTCAATGACTTTGCTATCTCTATGTATTCTTAAGGTTGCACAACCATTTAAGCTGTACTCGCCCATAGAACTTCTAGAAATACATTTCAAATATCAATTGCACTCCTTCACCTATCACCACACTTTCCTAATATTTGCGCCAGCATCCGCTGCTGAATTCTGATTCAATTTATTGCTATGGTAGCGTTACCATAGCAAGGTAAAATTCTTGCATATTGTTTAATTAAAAATGTTGATCCTTCCTCGTTTTCGGGTGTAATCAAAATCAAGTTGAACGATGGCAAAAACCCGTTGTGCTTTGTAAATAGTACTTCCATGTTGTAAATTGTTGCACCAAGGAAAGGTATATAAGCAGTAATTTTGTAAAAATTTGCCACACCATCAGAAATGTGACCTACAATGCAAATCCCTTTGAAACGATATTTTCGTAAACGTCTTATTATAGTATTCTAACAATTTACCTACAAGCTGCTATCGGGTTAAAATTCTGTATAAAGTTAATTCAGTAAAGTAAATTCTGTATGTTGAACTATAAGCCACTTGTGAACTACTAAAAAAACTAACACGATAAGAAGACTAACATTTTCTTATAAGTAAATCCGTAGGGGAGCGGGAGGCTAGTTGTAACAGGGGTAAGTTGTAACACCCAATTTTCGCATAGAATACAAAAGTTATTTTTACAGGTCTCTCTCTTTTTCCATCCTATATTACACGCTCTTTCAAACGAGGCCCGTTAGTGTCTCGTCAGACTTCACACCGAGTAGGAGTATGTATAGGCTCAATTTCTAGCAGGTATTATAAAAAAAATATTTTTTTATTCTTTGCTTCTTGAAAACATTTTGATGAATTCGAAAAATATTTTAATTTTAGTCGAAGGAAAATTTATTACAGTTTACAGAAATATATTTATTTTTTTTTTTAAATTAAGTTGATTTTTATGTATTAAAATGTTCGTCAAAATTTATACTGTGGGGCAAGTCGTAACAATTCTGTGGGGTAAGTTGTAACATGTTACAACTTGCCCCACTTATTTGATTCAGATATTCGATATATGTTAACTTTACTCTTATGTCTTAATTTATCTTTCGCAGAATGAGAAATTATAAACGAAAGTCTAATCGCGCAACTCAAAGTAAGGAGGTTTTCGAGTTGGCTGCTATTGAAGTTAAAGAAAATAAGACAAGTGTCAGAAAAGCAGCCAAAGCGTTTAATTTGTGCCATGTTTCTTTATATAGATACATAAAGAAATTAAATAACAATGAATTGCCATCTGTTGGCTACAAACAACCCAGAATGGTGTTTAAAGATGAAGACGAAGTTAAAATAGCTTCATACCTAATGAGGTGTGCAAATATATATTTTGGACTGCTTCCAATGGAAGTGAAAGAGTTGGCATACCAATGTGCTGTTCAAATTGGATCAAAAAATATACCAGCCTCATGGCACAAATATAAAATGGCTGAAAATGGTTCAAAAAAATTCATGCAACGAAACTCACAGCTTTCTTTAAGAACACCTGAAGCGACTTCTTTAAGCCGAGCCACATCTTTTAATAGGTTCAACGTTAAGGAATTTTTTAAAAAATATGAAGACTTGCTTCAAAAATATAAATTTTCACCATCACGAATTTATAATGTCGATAAAACTGGAGTTACAACAGTGCAAAAACCGAAAAAAATCGTAGCTACACGTGGACAAAAGCAAGTAGGATCCATAACTTCAGCTGAAAGAGGTATACTCGTGACCCTTGCTTGTACTGTAAATGCTTCTGGACATTTCATTTCACCCATGTTCGTTTTTCCGAGGTTGAGGTACAAAGAAATATTTGTCAGGTCTTGACCACCTGGTTCTTTGGGCGCCGGTAACTCCTCAGGATGGATGACGCAGAAAGAATTCTTGTTATTTATAGATCACTTTATAAAATTCGTGAAACCAACACAAAAAGATCCTGTATTACTATTGCTCGACAATCACTGCTCTCATGTTAATATCGATGTCGTGACCAAAGCGAAAGAAAATAACATCGTAATGCTTTCTTTCCCACCTCATTGCTCACATCGCTTGCAACCACTAGATGTAGGAGTTTACGGTCCGTTCAAAAATTATTTGAACCGTAAACAAACGTCCTGGATGTACAGCAATCCCGGAAAAACCATGACAATTCATGATATTCCTGGTATTGTCAACAATGCTTTGCCATTGGCATTAAATCCTGCAAATATAATCAGTGGATTTAAGGCAACGGGGATTTGGCCATTAAATGTAGACATATTTCAAGACTCAGACTTTGCTCCATCTTACGTCACGGATCGTCCTAACCCTGTTGAAGGAGAAAACGAAGGAAATGCAAGTATGGCTGAAAATGATTCTTCGGAACATACTCAAGCTGCTCCGGAAAAAAATATTAGCGGCACGGATACAATTAAGGCGAAAGAATACTTTATAGGAAATAAAGAAAGTTCATCAGTCAGCACACCTACTTTTTCACCTTCAAAAATAAGGCCTTTCCCTAAAGCCCAAAAAAAACTCGCAAGCCGAAAACAGCGTAAAAGAAAATCCTGCGTTTTAACAGACGAATTGAAGCTTTGCAGAAAGAAATTAAAGAGAAAAGAATAAAAAGAGAATCATGCAAAAATTCAAAAAACAAAGGAAAGCGTACTGAAGAAGGAAAGAAAAAGAGAAAAATTTAAATTTTATTTATTCAGAAAAAACTTTTAATATGAAGTAATAGTTATTAAGTTTTTTTTTTTAATATTGTTTCAAATGTCGACTAATTAATATTATGAAGATAATATTTCTAAAAGTCAATCAATTTGAATAAAGGCTGTAAATGAACTCGTAATTAAATTTTTTCAACTTAATGTTGTTAAATACTTCAATAATTTTTAGTTATATCAATTGAAATAAATAAGTTAAGCAAAAACTTTAGTGTTATTTCGTGTTACAATATGCCCCATGGCTGTTACAACTAGCCCCATACACGGGGTAAGTTGTAACACCAGCAATTTCATTTTTATATGTGTCCCAGTTACAAAATACTTCCAATTCCAAAACTTTTTTTTGTGTAAAGATAGTTAGACATATAATCTTTCCACTCATGTTTTTGAAACCAGGATGTATAATGTACTTTCGTTATTCCATCATATTTTCCAAAAAGTGTTACAACTAGCCCCCCGCTCCCCTACCCAACTCCTAAATTTGAACAGATCACTTAACAAAATTCTTAAATTTAATTGACTTTTCTGACAACATTCAAAAGGTTTGAAAATTTTATTTTTAAAAATTTTTGTTGTCCTAAGAGGTTGAGATCCCGCGTCAGTGCTGAAAAAAACGCAAAACTTACAATAAGCTCCGTTTCTCAATTTGGAGTAAGCTAACTAATGCCAACGGTTCAACCAAGACTGCTTAAATCGTAGATTACGCGAACCACTGACCGGAAAATTAAAAGTTGGGGGGGTGGGGGGCGAGAAGGGGGGAAGGGGATTTTATATGTTTTGAAAACTTGAATGAAATAAAATTGGAAATATTGTTGCTTGCACTTTTATGTACTGCCGAAGTCGAAGGCAGTTCCGAACAACTTCTACAATTATACACACTAAACGCACAAACATAGAATTATTAACATTAAAAGTGAAATATTCTTAATAACACTACTTATATGACCGCTTTTAACATTACTGTCAATACTACCACCTCCTGCAACTGCCGGTTCCAAAGGCAGTTCTGGACACTTTTCAGGCTCTAAAGACTCTGAACGCTTTCTACAATGCAAACGATATATAATATTACATTATTATGATTTAGCTAAAATTGTAACCATTAAATAATTATAATATAGAATGGACACCGCACACATTGACCACTACACCATTCTGACAGCGCTGCACTCGGCTGGTACATCAGCAAAGTAGTTCTAATGTCGCTTCGACTTCGGCGGTGTCATTTTCTTTTTAAAAATACTCGTATTTAATTTTGTAACATTGGATCAAAGTATTAAAAAATATCAAGAAGTCGCCATAATAAGGACGGAAATTGATAAAATAAAAAAATTCCTTAAAAACAAAGATTTACTTTCCTCCATTCTGGCTTTTTTTAATGGCGGTTTCTGCAGCTAATTAAGTGGAATCGTTTTAGTATTTTGGCAAAATAAAATAATCAATTTCTATTGATAGCACTTAACACAAATGGATTAAATTTTTAAAAAACCACAATTAAAACAATTGTAAAAGGTGCATTTTTTCCTCACTTTCATTTAATACTTTCCAACGCAATAGATTCTTAAATTGCAGGTGATGGACAAGGCTCAATTGAATGTATCGAACTGTATTCGATATCTTAAGCGTGTTGCTGTTGCTGTTTATACTGTAACTGAAGAGAAACGTAGGCGCATTAAGTATGACATATTAATTATTATATTTTATTTTTTTATACTTTCTGGACCCTAAGGGGGGAGGGTTTGAACATCCAAAACCCCTTCTTTGTCTACGGGCCTGTTTCTATACACCAGCCCCGTAGCCACAGGGGAAGGCTTTAGGGTTCAAACCCACCCCCCCCCATAGATATCAGAAAGTATGAAAACAATAATACAAATTAATCTTTTCAGGTTAAAACTTGATATTTTCCATTTTAAGAAAAATTGAGAGAATGATTTAAATTTGCTTGAAGAAGCAAAGTTATCGTTTTCAATACAAATTTAAAAAAATTCGCTTAAGTAAGCAGTGAAAACTGGTTTGGCCAATGGAAATTTTAATTTTGCTCATAAAGATCATAATCATAGTTAACTATAACAAGTTTCTATATTAAAGTACAATTTTCGACCATGACTTTCAATGTTCAAAAAGTTTCTCTAAAAAGATAGGTATAAGATTCTATGGCTAGAACGTACATAATTTTATAAATTGTAGAAAATTAGCTTGACAATTTTATACAATTTTCAAGTTTATTGGACTTCAATCTTTTGAGAAAATATTCGTTTGAGTTGATTCTTTTTTTTTTAATTTTGAAAGGTTGTATAATCCAGATAATACATATTCAACGAAAGTGAAAAATAAAAAATTATAATAACTCAAGTCTAGTCTAGTTTCTGAATAACAAGATGATCTTTTAAGAGATGATCTTTTAAGTCATGATATCAAATTTTCATAACAAAAATTAACAATAATATATTTTTAAGCTTTGACACTTTTAAAATTAGTTTTTATTATATTAAAAAAATTTAAAAATGTCGAAGTTTTACTTCTAAGACTATATTTATATATATTTTTTAAATTTCATATTTTTAAAGTTATTAAAAGTTGAATAAATTATGAAATTTCCCACAAAAAAAAAAAGAATAACTAAAAATAGCTGTTCAAATCTTTTTTATACACATTTATTCAGCTAAAAAATCATTTTGAAAAATTCAAATTTTGATTTAAGGTGATTTTGCCTATATAACTTTCGTACTTGAAAAAGCGTGTGAAAAATATTTGATCTATGTATGCGAAGCGGAATTTCCGCGGAAAGCAGAAAACTTGGTGCCGTAAAATCAGCTAAAATTTTAATATGAACTTTTTATAGAAAAATTGAATCAAATTAGAAAAAAAAAATTTTGCAGCGATTTTTATGAAAAGTTGTTTGAAATTTTCAGCAAATTTTGTTAAACTTTCATATTTTTTAAAATTATTTTTAACTATCTCGAAAATTCGAGAATTTGTCGAAGCAAAAAACAAAAAAAAAAAAAAAAAAAAAATGTAATGCTTATTATTTCAAAATTTTTCCATTTGAAATAATTTGAATCCATGAAATCGTTTTAAAAAATCAAATTTTCATATATTTAATTTTTACTATTCAAGTTTTCATACAGGGCCAAAAGGTTGTACACAAGCTGGGTACCATTAAAGATTATTGGTAAGATAGTCAAAAAGATACAAAATCTCAATAATAATTTTTTGGCTGTTCTTTTCGTGTTAAATGTCTCATATATGCCACACTTCATGTCTCTGCTATAATTCAAATTTGAAGCATCGATAGACAAGCATAAAAAACGATTTTTTTTAAGGGAGGTATTCCTGGTTGGAAGGCTGTTTTTGAACCCTTTTTGAAAAACTTCTCATTTGAAAACTCAAAGAGTTATTTATATTGTGTTTTTTTCTTGTATTAAGAACATATTAAATTAAATAAAATTTTTTTTTTCCTTTGTACGAGGGCTGTTCAAAAAGTTGTCGGCCTTCAAAGTTGGGCATTAAAAAAAAAGGTATGCTGCTTGTGGCCCGGATAACTCGACTTCGGCACATCTGAAATGAAAAAAAAAACGGCGTTAGATTTAGTATAAATGTAACTCTGGTCCCTACTTCAATCATAATTTTGCGATTATTTGTTACAAAATGGCGGTCATTAAAAAAAAACCGACTTTGGGTCTTTTTTTTTTGGAGTTTAGTGTAAAAAAAAATAGTAAAAAATTGTTTAAAACTATGATTGAATTCTGCGTCGATTGCACTTTGTTTCATCGGTTTCGAAATCGGTTCAGAACTACGGGCGCAATCTGGGCAGCAAGCTCGAAAACATGGTTTCGAGATAATCGCATTTTAATTATGAAGTTATTTTTTTGTATCAAAAAAAAAAAAAAAAAATGAAGAAATTGAGCATAGAAATTCGACAATTCTGCGTCGACTGCACTTGGTTTCATCAAAATCGGTTCTGTAGGACCGGAGAAAAGTGACTTTGAAGTTCAAAAACGCGATTTTGAAAAAACTCAAAGAAAATTTTCGGCAATAAAACATTTTTTTTGTGTAAAATACTTACATATATCAATCTGCAATGCCAGCCCCATAAAGAACTCCTTCCTTTTCTTCAAAAAATGAGGACTCAGCGGCTCTTTGTGCTCTTCGGGCAGTTCTACCTTCTTTTGATGCGGCCACAGCTCTGGCTTCGGACCTTTTCAAACGTTCTTCGTTCCGAGACATGGCGAAATCATATGTGACGTTGCCAATCGCGACGCGCATTAGGTTCATTATTTGAAATATTGGCAAAAACCCTTCGGTAAATGTGACAGTTGCAATATAATTGGCAATCTCAATAGTGCGTGTCCACATCTCTTTCGTGTTGGTTACCACGAAACTGGCGTTTCAAGGGACAAGTTTTTCGATTGCTACCAGTGTTTCTTTTATTTTTATTTCCATTACTTTTTCTAACCATTGTCTTTAGCACAAATAAAAATTTTTATCAAAACTGTACTTTTCAAAACTGTATGCGCGCGCGCGTTCGGTTTATAACTCAATTCAAAATGAACTAAACGCTGCCAACATTCGAATACCTAACCTCTAAAATGTGTAAATGTGTACAAACAAGTTATTACCTACTAAAGAACGCGTTGAACGAAATTCGGTGGTTGCTTCAAATCGTTGCATTCAAAAAGTAGCCAAATTAAGCAAATCCCATTTTGGCGAAAACATTGCTGGACAAAAAAGATCATATCTCCTAAAGTATTTCGAATTTCAAAAAACCCTTTTAGGACGATATTTTCAAATATCCAAGCTACAAACTACATGTTCAAATTTTTCGTTTCAATTTTTTTTTGATGCAAAAAAATAACTTCAAACTTATCTCGAAACCACGTTTCTCGAACTTGCGGTCCAGATTACGCCCGTAGATTTTTGACTGGTCAATCCTATTATATGCACCAAAAATTTTATGAAATAAACTCAGAAGAAAAATATTTCAACACTTGAATGCTGAATCAATAAAAAGCTATTGGATGTTTATATAAAATCAAATATGCTATTCAGCTCAACCATTTCGAAAAATATATCTTCGATATTTAATGTTTTTTTTTTATGTTTTATATGCTGAAAGCTTTATTCAATGCTATTTAAACAGTTCTATTTACTTTAAGCTATAAACTTTACACTCAAGTTTTATTCAGTTGCATGTTTTTTTGACAAAATAGTTATAAAACTATAAAAAAGCGTTTATTTAACTTCATATGAAAGCAAAGTTTTTAATTGGTATTCACATGGAAAGCTTAAAATACGCTCTGGCTCTGCAGGCTGTACATTATTATTCCAACAAATATTGCCAATTAATTTTTTCTACACTTAGCATCTGCTAAATTATTTATTCTTACTCATTTTTTTGGTGGAAAACAATTTTCACATAGCGTTAAAAATAACTTTTGGCAAATAATATAATTTAAATAGAATACCGTTCGTTTGAAAAATCATCGAATTTTTTTTTTCATTTTTGTGATTTTTTTTTTTTTATTTGCACTGATTGGTTGGACTTAACAATCTGCGCAAATATTTCGTTTATATAAACTTGAATTATTTTGCTTTTTTTCTGTATTTATCTTTTTTATTTTTTTTTTTAGTTTTTAAATACTCGACGACCAAGCATACTTTTACATGGAGCAAGCAAAGAGAATAAAATAACCAAAAATCAATGCGAACGCATAAAAATTATTTTTGCATGCATCCAGTAAGCAAACTTCTGGTTGTATATACTAAATGTGTATATGTGGTGTATATTTACACATAAGTTTCGTTGTGTGTGGGTATTTATGTGCCTGTATTGACTAGGCCAAAATATAAATACACTTGCATCAAGTGCAAAAAAAGCTGCAAAAGCTCTACTTAATATTAACAGCAGCAAGTAGATAAATCCACAAATTTTTCCACCGCACTGATAATTTTTCTTATTAATTGTAGCATCAGAAAAAGAATAGAAAATAGCTTTTAAGCATTTTAACCACTACACGCGGTTAAACCATTTCTTTTAAACAGAGCTTTACGCACGCTCTTTCACAGAATTTTGCAATGAGTGAAAATGTATTACAAAGTTCCTAATAAATAAAAAAAAGTTCTTACAAAATCTTAAGACAATGAAAGCTTTTTCAAATATTAAATGAGAAGAAAATTAATTCAATTTTAATGTACAACTTCTTATAAACTCTCAACAAAACTAACCTCAAGTCGCATTGTTGTGCGAGTACTATTTGTTGACGATTAGGTGGCAACCCTACTCTTAAGTAGTTGACCGCACATCAACGCACTCACTTAACTCTAATGACAAAAATTGCGCTAAAAGCTTTTTAAAACTATTCGGCACGAAGTTACGATGTAACTTAAAATTAGTGCGTTAGAAAGAGTGATGAAAGACATAGTTTAATTTAGGACAAAGATAAAGTTGAGTTAAAGGACAGAGCTACATTTTTTGATTTGAAAATTGTTTATGAAAAAATGCAAAACCAGATTCGGAATTAATCAAAATTTTGAGAAAGCTATGATGAAAGCCATTAACATTTATTAGACAACGAATACGAGAAAAAGAAGTGAAATGGTGAAATTCCTAAGCTTTGAAAAAAATTAAGCTTCGGAAAATTTATCAACAATCTAATATTTTTCAAAAATTAATTAAAGCAGATTTTATTTTTTAATTTTTTTGCATAGAGGCTTTACCGTAGAATGGGTACCAGGGGAGGAAATCAACCCCACGTGGGTTTAAATTTTCCAGCACGAAAGAACCGTTTGGGTTTTCGATTCGCGACACCGATCATAATAAAATTTCATTATCCGAGAGTAGGTAGAGCAGGACGGCAGCAACTTCTACCCGAGCACGCTCGAGCAGGAGGGATTAAAAGTGCGTGTTGGGTTGTTTTTCATACCGGTTTAGCGTTTGTGTATTGTTTTTGTTATATATACATTTTTTATATTGCATGTTTTTTAGTTTTTTTCTTAGTTTGGTGTTATTTAGTATATAGTGTATTTATCAATTTATCAGACCTATAGCTAGAACTTAATGTAGGGTGGGCGAGAGGGAGGGGGGGGGGCGGTGTTTTGATTTGGTTTTGTTTTTGAGTTCGTACCATTAAAAAATTAAAAACAAGGATTTGGGGATTTTCCCAACAAAATCGGTTGCTTTTAAAATTATTCTTGTATGTGTCTACGAGTATTTGAAATAACCAACCTAAAGAGGTTGAGTGGGAGAGCTGGTGAAAGGAGGGGGGAGAGAGAGAGAGCGAGAGAGAAAGAGATAGAAAAAGATATACCATATATATATACACCATATATACCACAGTACGTTAAAAAAGTTCATAGGATGACACATAGATGGCGTTACTAGATTGTTTCCATATGATTTTTATTTACTACCAACCTTCAAACGATACGTATAAAAATTTGATAACAATCTGACAATTGATTCGTTAGTTATTGCATTTTGTGTGCAACTATTGTTATTGAAAAAAAAAAAAAAAAATGGAAAAAAGTGAATTTTGAGTTTTGATAAAGGATTGCTTTTTGATGAAAAAAAAAATAAAGTGGAAACCAAACAATGGCTTGATAAACATTATGCGGACTCTGCTCCGTCGATAAAAATTGTAGAAAAGTGAATTGCTGAATTTAAACGTGGTCGTACCAGCACAAATGAGGCAGATCGCAGTGGACGCCCAAATTAGACTGTTATTCCACAAAACATCAAAAAAAAAATTCACAAATTGGTTATAAACGATCGCAAAGTGAAGGTGCACGAGGTAGATGACATTTTAAAGTTATTAGCTGGTAGTGTTTTTACCATTTTATACGAACATTTGGGTACACGAAAGCTCTGTGCAAAGTGGATGCCGCGTGAGCTCACCGTCGACCAAAAACAACAACGAATTGATGCTTCAGAGGAGTGTTTGGCGCTGTTAAACCTCAATAAAATTTGAATTCTATCGTCGAATGCTATCGTCAATATGTGACAATGGATGCAACATGGCTTCACTATTATACACCAGAATCCAAAAGACAGTCAGCTGAGTGGACAGCAGTCGACGAACCGAATCCAAAGCGAGCAAAGATCCAACAGTCGGCTTGTAAGGTGATGGCGTCTGTATTTTGGGATGCGAAAGAAATAATATTCATAGACTATCTCCAAAAAGGAACCACCATCAACAGCGACTGATGCAGTTTTGGATCGATTAAAGGCTGAAATCGTCAAGAAACGACCACATTTGCAAAATAAAAAAGTGTTGTTTCACCAAGACAATGCATCATGTCACAAATTAATGAAAACGATGGCCAAATTGAATGCATTGTGCTTTGAATTGTTTACCCACCCACCGTATTCTCCAGATTTAGCACACAGCGACTTTTTCCTGTTTTCAGATCTCAAGAGAATGCTTGCTGGAAAGAAATGAATGCTTGCTGGATGAAGTAATCGCTGAAACTGAGGCCTATTTTGACGGTAAAGAGAAATCGTACTATAAAATTGGTATTGAAAAGTTGGAAAATCGCTATACTCGTTGTATCGCTTTCGAAGGCATCTTTGTTGAATAATATAATCGAGTTTTATCAAAATTTTGTTTATTTCTTATAGGATAGAAACAAAAAATTCAATAGTCCGTAGGATAACTACGGACTTATTGAATGACCTGCTATATATACAGGGTGTCCCGCAATTGAGTGCAACTATTTACGGAGCTGAAAGGTTATGTCGAGTTGAGCAAAAAATCCTATGTGAGGGGGGGGGGGGTCTATTTTCACATTCTTAGGAGTTACAGTGTTAATTAATATTTCAAGACTTTGATTCACGTTGTTGTTTCTAGCAGAAAAACTAACTTACAGAAAACTTATTTTGATAGCTCATTACAAAGCTAATAAAATCGCCTTTCTAAAGGCATATCAACAAACCCAACCAACTTAACCGTTACCGAGCTGTGCTCGTGTGAAGATGAAATCAATCGATTGAAACTACCAAATTTCAATTTTGAGTGCAAAATTCTCAGAATTTCGCCAAATAAATGTAATTTGTTTTAGAACCAATTTTGTAACTTATTCAATTTTCTTTTCAATGACACCCAAAACATAAACATATCTTAAAAAATAAAAAGTTGGCTGTACTAAAAAAATTATACTTATTAGAAAATAATGATAAATAATGACATTACAATAGATGTGCAGTAGATAATATCAATATGAATGTTTTCTAATAATGTTTTCTAATAAGAATAATTTTTTTAGAACAACCAACTTTTTTATTTTTTGGGATGTGTGTATGTTTTTGGTGTCATTAAAAAGAAAATTAAATAAGTTATAAAAAAATTCATTTATTTCGCGAAATTCTGAGAAATTTGCACTTAAATTTGAAATTTGGTAGTTTCAACCGATTGATTTCATCTTCACACGATCACAGCTCGGTAACGGTTAAGTTGGTGGGGTTTGTTGATATATTGTTGGAAAGTTGATTTCATTGCCTTTAAAATGAGCTATCAAAATAAGTTTATATGTAAACCAAAGTCGCGAAATATTAATTAACCCTGTAGCTCCTACGAATGTGAAATAGACCCCCCCCCCCCGCCTCCCATAGGAGTTTTTGCTTTTTATGTAGGTTTGTTTTTCTGCTAGAAACAATAACGTGAATCAAAGTCGTGAAATATTAATTAACTCTGCAGCTCCTAAGAATGTGAAAATAGACCCCTTCTCCCATACGATTTTTTGCTGAGCTCAACATAACCTTTCAGCTCCGTAAATATGATAGTTGCACTCAATTGCGGTACACCCTGTATAAACAGGGAGAGAAAAACAGTAATTTTATGAAAACTTTGATTATTTGTTCAGTCGTGGATTCAAATTTTAAATGCTTTTTAAAGGGATATTTAAGAAAAAAAAAGAATTAAAAATGAAATTTTTACAACATTGACATAATTAAATTTTTTTTGGCACACTAAATAATAATTTCAAAATTGACGAAAGAATTTGATGACATGCCTAAAATGCTCCCAAATTGCACATAGGATCCACTGCATTTATTTGTTTCTTTAAAAATATTTATTGCAACTGGAAATCTTTTTTGTTAGAAGTCATATGAAGATTTATGATTATTTTACGAAGACCGTAATTGAGAAACTAGACTTTGCACAGACCAAATTTTTACACAAAAGTGAAAGAGTTGAAAGGTTTTAATTTCGGAGAGTTTGCAATTTCGTGAAATATGCATTTTAACCGACCTAAATTTACTATTCGGCCAGATGCCGGATAGTAACTCAATATACGGTATCCGGCCGACCGGATATTTTCTTAAAATAATTTTTTTTTAAATAAATCTGTGTTAAGTAAATAATAATTTAATAGGTTCTAATTTAAACTTTTATTTTATTTAAACGTATAAAGTGACAAAAGAGAGATTTACAGGTTATCTTCCAAAAACTTAGATTACATTCTTAGTACTCACTTTAATGATAAATTCATATATAAGCTACAAACTTGGAAAAACGTTCAATGAGTAAAATGATTAAAATTAATAATCAAATGCAGCTATAATCCAGCTAGACCCAAATAAGAGACCTGGATCTGACCTAGTTGCCCCAAATTTGCTTATCCAATGTGTAGACTCGCTGCTCTTGCCCCTACAAATAATCTTCAATAAATCACTTCATCAAGGTGTTTTTCCTTCTTATTGGAAAACATCTCACCTCACACCAATATTCAAAAATGGTGATAAAAGGTGGATCGAAAGCTATAGAGGTATTGCCATTTTATCTGCTATCGCAAAACTGAAAAAATAATATGCAAAACATTGGCAGGTAGAACAGCAACATGGTTTCCGTAAAGGTACATCAACTACCACAAATCTTATGGTTATGGTTTCTAATGTCTTAAGCAAAATGGAAAAAGAACATCGAGTTGATGCAATATACACTGACTTTAGTAAAGCCTTCGATCGCGTTGATCATAATATCACAGCTTTCAAGTTGGAAACTGTTGGTATTTCTGGCTCTCTCCTAAATTAGCTTAAGTCTTATCTTCACGGTAGATCTTAATTCGTTAAATTTCAAGTTATCCTATCCAAAGAGATTTCTGTTACATCCGGAGTGCCACAAGGAAGTCATCTTGGGCCACTTCTGTTCAATATTTTTATATCAGACATATCCGATCCATCTATTATATGCAGAGGACTTATAAACGAACCTCATGTAACGTTTTTACAATCGAAACTACTTGCTTTAGAGCAGTGTTGCAATCGGAATAAGCTATATCTAAACGTGAACAAATGCTACTCAATAACTTTCTCCCCAAAAAATCTCATAGCGAATAGCATATACTTACTCAATGGTAAAGAACTTAAAAATGTTAATCATATCGTTGATCTTGGCGTCGTTTTAGACAATAAATTGGGATTTAATCTTCATTATGATACAATCCTAATAAGAGCCAGTAAGCAACTCGTTTTCATAAAACGACGCGCAAAAGAGTTTAAAAATGTATGGGTTACCAAAGCGTTATATTGTTCTTCAGTACGCCCACTTCTAGAATATGGATGCATTATTTGGAATCCTGCTTTCAATATACACAGTGAGGGACTGGAATCTATTCAAAAGCAGTTCCTGCTTTTTGCTCTAGGGAACACCTACAACCCCCGCGAATGCAATGCCCTACCATCCTCTGAGTATAGGCTTAGCTTGCTTAATTTGATACCTCTATCAACCAGAAGAAAATTACTCACCTCATGTTTTACATTTGACGTTCTCGACGGTACTATTGACAGTGATTATATATCAAATAAGATCAAATTCAACAAATCCTCAAGACAAACTGGGAACACACGAATGTTATACGAGTCCTCAAGACAAACTAGGAACACACGAATGTTATACGAGTATCAGCACCATACTATATACGCCAATAATGAGCCAATTAATAGGTGTTGCAAAAAATTAAATTTAATGGTATCAGCGTTAGCTACTCACCATCCATATCCAAATTCTCCTTAAAAAAAATCTTTACAAGCTCCTTTTTCCGTCCTCATAACCTCCTCTGTCCTATAATTGTAATCATTACTTCACTAAAGCTTTTCCTTAAACATGCTAGGTGAAATCATGTCAACCGGATAGGCGGTAAAGCTCTGCTAAAAACCATCCAAGCATACCCACTGAACCATAAGCGAAGGTTTTGATTTTTTTTTTAAATTTTTTCTTTTTTATTTTGTCGCTTAAAAGTGCTTGCTATAAAAGATTAAATTCGTGAAAGCTTTTCCCATAAAGAAAAATTTTACATATTTTGCGAAATTCATTAAAAACTTATTTTGAGTCGAAAATTAATCATTTTTGTATCATTTCAGTAGGTAAGACTTCCTTGCAAATAAACCATTTTTTGTTCATAAATGAGTTCGGAAATGAATCATTTATGTTTCGTTTTTGCATTCTGAAATAAGTTCAGAAAAGAATAATTTTTTTATCATATCAGTAGGAAACAATTTCTCATAAACGAACCATTTTTGTTCATAAATGAGTTCACAAATGAATCATAACTGTTACTTTTTATATTCTAAAATCAGTTAAATAAAGGAACGTCATATGAACTTTTTTACCAGTGCGAGATGGATGTATTGCTACACGTATGAAAATTTTCAACATTTCAACATTTCTATCAAAAATTAAAATCAGGCCCAAATAGAATGAAAACCACGAAAAAATTCCATGCAAAAAAGTAACCATATAAATTCCCCAATTAATAGCTAAACTATTTTGATATTTCATATATAATTTGGAAGTTTGTCAAATTGGAAAACAGTCACTCCTTTCCCTTTTCCTTTGAAACATCAATATCATGAAAAACACAATGCGTGAATCCCAGCCCAGGTATATTAATTCTATTAACCCAATGATTAATATGATCTCTAATTTTAGCAATAATAATTTCTTCTTTAACAAAATATTGATATGTGATAACAAATAGTATTATGCAATAAAAAAATTTATAATTCAAAAAGGTTATTTTTTCAACTCATTACTGAACAAAAAAAGGTTTGTTTTTGAGAAGCAATTTAGTCCAAAGATTGATACAAAAAGGGCTCATTTTCGAGTGCCGAAAAATAACTTTTAATGGTTCTTTTTTTAACTCATTTCCGAACAAAAAAAAGGATAATTTATGGTTCTTTTTTTTAACTAATTTGCGAACAAAATAAGATTCGTTTTTGAGAGGCATTTTAGTCCGACGAATGATACAAAAAGGGTTCATTTATGAGTGCCGAAAATGAACGTTTCTACCCGAAAAGGTTCATAAATGAATTCAAAAACAGTAGTTTTGGTTCACTCGGTACTAGTTATGTGTTGTTATTTTTTCTTATATCAGCTTGTATCGGTTTCGCTCTCTAAGCATTGAGTATGCATGGAATATTTCTCTTTTACATGACGATAGAACATGTATGAGAGAGTGAAATTAGAAAGCATCAAGAACACTAGTTTGAGAACATACGCAACAAACAGATATCTCGGTAATATTGTTATCTCTACCTGGAACATCTGGATATGTGCCGTCAAAAACTTAAAGAATAAAGAGCGAATAATTTTAATAAAATAATATATGAAACACTTTACATAAGTGCAATGCATTCAAGTTTTAAATTTATTTCATAAAAAATAAACATAAAAAAGACATTTTTGTCGAAAAATTAATGAAACTAAAACTTAATTAACAAATAATTAATAAATGTGGCACAAGTACCTTATATAAAACTATCGATATCACAGATTGTCACACAATCCATATCAATTACACAATTACTTTTTTTTTTTAGTAGCACAGAAAAAGTAAAAGCACGAGATTAACACAAAGAAAACTATCTGGAATATCCATTTTGAATGGATACATCCAATTAAAAAAGAGTTAAAACAGTTACTCTGCTTAGGGCAGCCGATAAAGAGAAAAAAAGCTTACACTACAATGAGAGCCAAAGAAAGAGATGATACGATGATAAGATCATACCTTGCTTGGTTAAGAAATAAATATATTATGAAAAGGTAGATTATGGTCAATAAAAACTAAATTTTCAGCGTTCGAAGACAATATGCGACTTTTTTTATTGACAACATGACAAATATACAAGTTAACAAAAAATATAATCAAAACAATCAGCTGTTTGGAGCTAGATGTCAAAAAAGGAAGCTAGATGTCAAAGTTACTATTGCCATTAGCATCTGGCGTGCTAAGTGAAGGACCTCACATCTTTATTATTGGAAAACTTGTCTTTTGAGCAGCTATTTCAAAATGAACCTACCTTATGATTGTGTCAGGGTCTGAACAATTTTTGAGAAAAGAACTTACACTGAATAAAAAGCAGTAAAAATTATTTAGATTTTATGACTGTTCCCATACTTTTTGGACTAAAAATGGTAAAATTGCCAAAAGCGCGATTTGGTGCCAACTGATTGTGATTTATTTTAAACTAAAATCGCCTTTTATAAAATTTTTGTTGCTTAAAATGTGTATTTGATCTAAAAAAGGTAATGGTGAAAAAAATGTCGGTCCACTCACAAGTGGTTTAGAAGGTTACGGGGCTCGAATGTTGAGGAAATGAACGTAAAAAACTTGTGATTTTTTTTCATTTTTCTACAATGTAAAAAGCTATATCTTTAAAAGTAATGCATGGATTTTATTGATTGATAGCTCGTTCAATAGGTTATAGCATGACCTTTGATACCAATTTGGTGGGAAAAATCACAAGTTTTTTTTTCCATTTCCCAACTTTCGAGCCCTATAACTTCTAAATCAATTGAGAGCGGCCATTAATTTTTCCAGATTTGGTATAAGAAGGGTTTAATACATATAATCCTTTTTATACATATAAAAAGTTATAAAAATTAATATAACTAAAAGTAAATTATTTCGTTTCTTTTCTTGGCAAAAAGTGAATTTTTTGAATTTTGACCCAAGCTCGAAATATGTTGACCTGTTATTGCTCGAGAAAACAGCTTAAAAAATGCATGAGGGCAAAAAAAAAATACATAGAATATTTGTTGAGAAAAAAAAGGCCATTATGTACTAATTAATATATTCAAGTGCAATAAGACGCAAATATATGAATTAATATAACTCCAAAAACGATTAGTTCTTGGATTGAATTAATCAAGGTCAAAGTGAGACAAGTGATGAGTGTGAACGCTCGGTGAAATGAGGCTAGTGTAGGCAGGCACCAAATAATTAGAAGAAACTCTGTCAGAGACCTTTCAAGGACTGAAATGGTCATTTCGTTTTTTTTTTTTATTTGTTTTGATTTCTCACAAAAACCCAATTTTGTTTCCCAAAAATATTTTCATCATCAACACTAGGAATTCACCCTAAAGTCCCTTAACAAAGTCAGCAAATAACAAAATAATAAATATCACCACTCAAACAAACCTACATATGTATGTATTGACCATCCGTACAAGACAGAAAAGACAGCAATTAACCCGCTGACATTTATTCAATTAAAATTATAAAAGGATAAATGAAATTTTAATGGATATTGACAGGCAGAAAACAAGTCAACATGTAAACGCGACCAGAAAACTTTTGCGTATCCGCAAATGAACAAGTGAAAAATTGTTAAATGTTAATTAGAATGAGATGGAAAATAACAAATCTGCATACAGCAGATATGCTTTGTATGCAAACAACGACAACAACAAGAACAACAACAAATCAACAACCTTCAGAAACACGCGCCAGAGAATTAAAGGACACGAAAATCCTGAATTTAATTTAAAATAAAATCACTGCATAGTAGCGAACACTAACTGTGAGCAAACATATGGGCTCAAACACACACACACACACGCACACACACACACATATACAAAGATGTAAAAGCATATGCATGCAAAGCCAGAGATAACAAAGTTTTTCATTTAATTCAAGCCTTTTTTTTCGTTTTTTTTATTTTTTTTTTATTTTGACATGAAAATGAAAATGCGAAGCGCTGCGTATGAAGCTGGACAATATTCAGCGGATAGCAATATGCTCAATGTAAATAAACACTGGCGTTGTGAAAAGAGGGGCAAAAGAGATATACAAAAATATTTCTTGCACAACCTAAACAAATATTCATTATACCCCACTGTGCGAGAGCTTTTCTATATCTCTATATTTTTGTGTATATTTGTGCTTGTTTGTGTGCTTTGTGAATGTGTTGTGTCAGCATCCGCATCTGCATCCGCACAACATTTGGTGTTGCCCATTATAACTAAGAGTCGTTCGTGTATTGCACTTTTATTCATTGCCTTGCAATGATTACAACATTTTCGTCAACAATAGCAACACTAAAAACAACAACAAAAACAAAAACAACCAAATACACCCAAACAATGAATACCCAAATGAATGAATCGCGGCATCCATTAGATGTAGTTTATAAATACGAGTACGTAAAAATGTTACGCTAATAAAACACATCTAAGTGGTACAAGCGTAAGCTTTTATTGCTCACAGTAAGGATAAAGTTTTATATAACCTTCCTTTTTTTTTTTTGTTTTAGTGTTTTTGATTTTGTAGGTTTGATCTTGCATATTGTAATATTTAATTATTTTGTTTTTTTTATCTTTTAACCAAAATGTTATGATGACCTACGTGCTCTTCTATCTGATGTCAACAAAAATATTTTAAGAACTCAGTAAATAAAAAAATTTTAAGCTTTTTAATATTACTTAAAGTTTTTCCCAACCTTCTCTTAGAAAGTGTTACATATACGATTTCTACTTTATGTTTTGTTTTACTAATCATATGATTAGTAAATTTAATATTCATCGAGTGCCAAAACCTTCTTGGTTATATTAACACTACTCTTGAAACTTAAAAAAAAAATGTTCAAAATGTTCAAATGCACCCAATCAAATAGTACTCTATATTACTACTAGTATAAAAGCTCGTTCTACAATGGGTTGGAAAGCATTAACGCTCAAACTGTAATTATTTGTTGCCATTATTACAGTGCTTTTACAAAATACTGTTATGAAAAATGTTCAGTCTGAAAATATGCACATACAAAAAAGGCAAGCATGTCACTGATAAGTATCAAATGAATTTTTTGGGCATGCTACATATTGGGAAGCTACTGTAATAATAAAAAAAAATAATTACAGTTTGAGCGATATAAGTTGCAGAGCATTGTGCTTGACTCTATTTATTAAGATAACATCTGTATGGAGCTTTCTTTGGCAATGTTATGAGTGTTCTTTGTAAAAGTGTGTTTTTTTTTGTGTAAATATTGTGTTCATAAAATACTCATCCGCTTTGTCTTCTCGGTTTTTGCTAAATACTAAAAAATATGAATGCATAATTTTCTTAAGTTTGCATATCAAATAAAAGAAGATGAATTAATGTTGGCTGAATTCATAACTACTACTAATTAACACCCAAAGGAAACACTTACCAGACTGACTGCGCTTTCAGTGTTGCGCAATTGTATGGCGTGAGAAAGAAATAAAACTATAAAAATTAAAACATTCTGAATAAAAAATTGCTCAACGCAAATTGCAATGCCAACATTAATTTTCTCCACAACTTCCAACGCCAACTTCAGCCACTGTGTGCTTCTTCAATCACTTTTGTGCCACCCAGCTAGAATCACGCAGCTTTCACACTCGCTGATCAAGTGCTAAGAACGCTTCATTTTCCTAAGTTTTGTTCAAAAGCTCTTGGGGGCAATAATTTTAAAAGAAAACAACACTGCGAGGATTAATTTCAGAAAAAGAATAAAGCACAAAAGAAGAAGAAGAAGAACTAGAAGTAGAAGAAGAATAGGTGGTAGTGCAAGAAACCACGAGATTCAAAAGAAGTATGAGAAGCTCAAGCGATAAGCAACTGAAACCGTGGCATGCCAACAACACAGCTAAAAACACAGATGCACACAGCAAATACTTAACACACACACACACACCCACAAAACCTTAAACATACGCAGATACAATTGCAATTTCAGAGAATACCATAGAAATGCGTTGTAGGGCGCAAAATACGACCATATCGGTTAGGGTGTGGCTTGGTGGGCGGCGTTTTAAATCTGCTCGTATCAAGGTAGAAGAATTTAAAATTTAAACAGTTACATTTCGATAGTTATGCGTATGTGTGGCAGTAAATACAACTGCAACTACAATGACAATATAACCAGCAGCGATTGTTTTTCTTCTTGTTGCTGGTGCTGTTGTTGATGTTGCTGCTGCTGCTGCTTCGGTTGTTGCTGTTGCTGTTTCATTGCAGCTGATTGAAAAATGCGGCCCCTCAGGCGAATTTGTACTGTTTGCACACTTAAATTGAATGAGATTTTGTTGATTGAGATTCCCGCGTTGCGAAACGTAGCATACAGAAACATCCAAATAAACACATACACACTTACACTAGATAGATAGATTTAAATAATTTACTTCCCCTCTAGGAAAACAATTGTAGAACACATACGTTTCGTTTGAAAGGCGCGTCGACAGTATTGCTGGATGCAGTTAGTGTTTGCAAGTTGTAGTTGTTGTTGTTTATTTTTGTTGTTTTTGATATGTTTTGTTAACTTCTTTTGTCGCTTGTTTTTTATTGATCTAAATATTTTTCATATGCTAAATGAACGCATTTTTTTTTATTATGGTGAAGTTTGAAAATTGGTTAAGTTGAGTAAAAGAACTAAATTAAAAAATGGTAAATTTATTTCTCAAAAATATCAATAAAAGAAAATTTAAAATATAACATATCTCCAATGTGACAATTAATTAAATTCAATGTTACTCATACGCCGTGACATCCCATTGTTATCGTTCTCAATCCGTGATATTATTTTCATAAAAAAATTTATTTAAGTGGTTTTATTTTCTTTTTGTATTTAACGACTAAAAAATTCTTTACAAATTCTTTACAACTACTTATAAAGCAAGGAGTTGAACTTTAAAAAAAGGATACCGCAGCATGTTTTTCATTGAACTTTAAAAAAAGGATACCGCAGCATGTTTTTCATTGCGTATGTGCACTGTTATCCTCTCGTAAGAAATTTTCTGTAAAGTGCTTATTCATTCTTCTTTCTTCTTCATCCTTCATTCTTCATTCTTCATTCTTCATTCTTCATTCTTCATCCTTCATTCTTCATTCTTCATTCTTCATTCTTCATTCTTCATTCTTCATTCTTCATTCTTCATTCTTCATTCTTCATTCTTCATTCTTCATTCTTCATTCTTCATTCTTCATTCTTCATTCTTCATTCTTCATTCTTCATTCTTCATTCTTCATTCTTCATTCTTCATTCTTCATTCTTCATTCTTCATTCTTCATTCTTCATTCTTCATTCTTCATTCTTCATTCTTCATTCTTCATTCTTCATTCTTCATTCTTCATTCTTCATTCTTCATTCTTCATTCTTCATTCTTCATTCTTCATTCTTCATTCTTCATTCTTCATTCTTCATTCTTCATTCTTCATTCTTCATTCTTCATTCTTCATTCTTCATTCTTCATTCTTCATTCTTCATTCTTCATTCTTCATTCTTCATTCTTCATTCTTCATTCTTCATTCTTCATTCTTCATTCTTCATTCTTCATTCTTCATTCTTCATTCTTCATTCTTCATTCTTCATTCTTCATTCTTCATTCTTCATTCTTCATTCTTCATTCTTCATTCTTCATTCTTCATTCTTCATTCTTCATTCTTCATTCTTCATTCTTCATTCTTCATTCTTCATTCTTCATTCTTCATTCTTCATTCTTCATTCTTCATTCTTCATTCTTCATTCTTCATTCTTCATTCTTCATTCTTCATTCTTCATTCTTCATTCTTCATTCTTCATTCTTCATTCTTCATTCTTCATTCTTCATTCTTCATTCTTCATTCTTCATTCTTCATTCTTCATTCTTCATTCTTCATTCTTCATTCTTCATTCTTCATTCTTCATTCTTCATTCTTCATTCTTCATTCTTCATTCTTCATTCTTCATTCTTCATTCTTCATTCTTCATTCTTCATTCTTCATTCTTCATTCTTCATTCTTCATTCTTCATTCTTCATTCTTCATTCTTCATTCTTCATTCTTCATTCTTCATTCTTCATTCTTCATTCTTCATTCTTCATTCTTCATTCTTCATTCTTCATTCTTCATTCTTCATTCTTCATTCTTCATTCTTCATTCTTCATTCTTCATTCTTCATTCTTCATTCTTCATTCTTCATTCTTCATTCTTCATTCTTCATTCTTCATTCTTCATTCTTCATTCTTCATTCTTCATTCTTCATTCTTCATTCTTCATTCTTCATTCTTCATTCTTCATTCTTCAGTCTTCAATCTTCATTCTTCATTTCTCATTCTACATATTGCATTCTTTATGTTTCATTCTTAATTTTTCATTCTTGATTCTTCATTCTTAGTTCTTATTTATTTTGCATTCTTTGTTCTTCATTCATAATTCTTCACTTTTCATTATTCATTCGTCATTCTTTATTCCTAATTCCTTATTATTCATTCTTTATTCCTCATTCTTCATTCATCCTTTATAATTCCGCATACTTAAATTCACATATTTTATTCCTCATTCTTCATCCTTCATTCGTCATTTTTCACTCTTCATTCTACATTCTTCATCCTCATTATTCATTCATATTCATTATTCATTATTCATTATTCATTATTCATTATTCATTATTCATTATTCATTATTCAATATTCATTATTCATTATTCCTTATTCATTATTCATTATTCATTATTCATTATTTATTATTCATTATTCATTATTCATTATTCATTATTCATTATTCATTATTCATTATTCATTATTCATTATTCATTATTCATTATTCATTATTCATTATTCATTATTCATTATTCATTATTCATTATTCATTATTCATTATTCATTATTCATTATTCATTATTCATTATTCATTATTCATTATTCATTATTCATTATTCATTATTCATTATTAATTATTCATTATTCATTATTCATTATTCATTATTCATTATTCATTATTCATTATTCATTATTCATTATTCATTATTCATTATTCATTATTCATTATTCATTATTCATTATTCATTATTCATTATTCATTATTCATTATTCATTATTCATTATTCATTATTCATTATTCATTATTCATTATTCATTATTCATTATTCATTATTCATTATTCATTATTCATTATTCATTATTCATTATTCATTATTCATTATTCATTATTCATTATTCATTATTCATTATTCATTATTCATTATTCATTATTCATTATTCATTATTCATTATTCATTATTCATTATTCATTATTCATTATTCATTATTCATTATTCATTATTCATTATTCATTATTCATTATTCATTATTCATTATTCATTATTCATTATTCATTATTCATTATTCATTATTCATTATTCATTATTCATTATTCATTATTCATTATTCATTATTCATTATTCATTATTCATTATTCATTATTCATTATTCATTATTCATTATTCATTATTCATTATTCATTATTCATTATTCATTATTCATTATTCATTATTCATTATTCATTATTCATTATTCATTATTCATTATTCATTATTCATTATTCATTATTCATTATTCATTATTCATTATTCATTATTCATTATTCATTATTCATTATTCATTATTCATTATTCATTATTCATTATTCATTATTCATTATTCATTATTCATTATTCATTATTCATTATTCATTATTCATTATTCATTATTCATTATTCATTATTCATTATTCATTATTCATTATTCATTATTCATTATTCATTATTCATTATTCATTATTCATTATTCATTATTCATTATTCATTATTCATTATTCATTATTCATTATTCATTATTCATTATTCATTATTCATTATTCATTATTCATTATTCATTATTCATTATTCATTATTCATTATTCATTATTCATTATTCATTATTCATTATTCATTATTCATTATTCATTATTCATTATTCATTATTCATTATTCATTATTCATTATTCATTATTCATTATTCATTATTCATTATTCATTATTCATTATTCATTATTCATTATTCATTATTCATTATTCATTATTCATTATTCATTATTCATTATTCATTATTCATTATTCATTATTCATTATTCATTATTCATTATTCATTATTCATTATTCATTATTCATTATTCATTATTCATTATTCATTATTCATTATTCATTATTCATTATTCATTATTCATTATTCATTATTCATTATTCATTATTCATTATTCATTATTCATTATTCATTATTCATTATTCATTATTCATTATTCATTATTCATTATTCATTATTCATTATTCATTATTCATTATTCATTATTCATTATTCATTATTCATTATTCATTATTCATTATTCATTATTCATTATTCATTATTCATTATTCATTATTCATTATTCATTATTCATTATTCATTATTCATTATTCATTATTCATTATTCATTATTCATTATTCATTATTCATTATTCATTATTCATTATTCATTATTCATTATTCATTATTCATTATTCATTATTCATTATTCATTATTCATTATTCATTATTCATTATTCATTATTCATTATTCATTATTCATTATTCATTATTCATTATTCATTATTCATTATTCATTATTCATTATTCATTATTCATTATTCATTATTCATTATTCATTATTCATTATTCATTATTCATTATTCATTATTCATTATTCATTATTCATTATTCATTATTCATTATTCATTATTCATTATTCATTATTCATTATTCATTATTCATTATTCATTATTAATCATTCATGAGCTGGTATTTGCTGTTCAAATTCTCAGCAGAAGAAGTTGGCAAATAGTCTCGTTACTCAGTATTTATAATACATCATCCATCATTAATTTTTCATCTTTCGCCATTAATCATTTTTCATCCATTTTGTATCATTTATCTCTTTTGGCTATTGAGATATAAAGGAGAATTTGATCTGCTCACACCAACTCATAAAAAATAAAAAGGAAAACAGTAAATTAAATTCATTTTTCTCTCATTGTGCAGTCGTGAGAAGATGGCAAACATAAGTTTGCCAGATTTTATAAAATACAGTTAATTCATGAGAACTTCAAACACTTAAAAGTGGAAAGTCTTTCCATAAAATGCCTAACACACACTTGTAAAGAAATACCGTAACATACAATATTCACATTATCTGCCACACATGTGTTTTATTTGAGGAACATGTATTTTTAAACATGCTGAATATAATATTTATAAAACAGCTCTGAACATCAGTAACACCAACACAAATACACTGAAATGCACACAAATAAAAACAAAGGCAAACATATAACATACAAAGGCAAACATATAACATACATAGAAGACATGAAATAATAACGTTACAATGACAGGCGACACTTTTGTACAATTGCGGTTCTGTTGGTTTTATCGTCAGTTACCTCTGTATGTGTGTGCTTCTCTCTCTTTCTCTCTCTCTCTCTGTTTGAGCGAATGTGTAGCATAATTGTTTTGAATTTTGCTGTTGTGCCTAAAAGTGTGCTTCAACGAATGCAAGGCACCGCAGTCTTTGTATTTAACACTTGTTTCTGCATGTTCGTGTGTGTTAAAGAACAAGAGCAACAGCCATCACACCAACAACAATACCCTGTAGGAAAATCAACTAATTTAAAAGTAGTTGATAAAGTAGTTTTTTGTCAACCACAACTAGTTGAAATTCTGACTTTTTCCCATAGAACGAACTAACTTATTTTGTATGGTGATGTCCGCTAAATAAGTCAATTGACTTTATTCTGCATATACTTTCAACTACTTGTTAAATTAGTTACATTTAAATTATTTTTGTAATTACTTTAAAATATCCAATTGAAAATTATTACTAATGGCCTAAAGTTAATAATATTTGATGAAATAACATGGTTAAATATATATATAAACTTGTAATCTAATAAAAATTTGCAATTAAAACATGTCAACATCAGAGTAGTTGCCGCCTGAATATAATTCAAAGTAGTTTATCAATCACTTGTTTTTAAGTAGTATTTCAATTACTTCATATATAATGCAATAAAAACTATTTAGAATTGAAGTGGATGCCGCCTTAATATAATTCAAAGTAGTTCATATACTGGTTTATTTTAAACTAGTTTTTTAATTAGTTGTTTTTAAAAACAAGTTAGTTTGTTCCTATAGGGTACTTACACATAGCAACTCACACAAACATTCATACACAGAGATTGTAAAACGTTGTAGAAAATGAACAGCACCGTCGAGATTTTATTATGAACGAACGCTTATGTCCTTGTTAAATATTAATTAAAATCTGTACTTCAGAAACTAGAGATTTTTATATGCGCTGCTTTATTATGCAAGTGTTTGTGAGTGTGGCTACGAGTGTGTGTGTGTTTTTGTCTATGTTCTGTGCAGCGTAATTTTGTTTAACATAATTCTCTGTCGTACATCGTGACAAAAACCGCAAATTTATGCTGAGTTGTTATTTTAAAGGTAGGAATTTTATTTGTCGCCGTTTTTTGTTGTTGTTTTGCGACAGTTGTAGTTGCGGTTGCTGTTGTTGTTAGAATTACCATGATATGCAGAATTATGTGTACCTTGATTTATCTATTTTTTCGAGTCTTTAACAGTTAAAATTATAAAAACATAATAAATTTTATTACAATATTTCAGATGCAACCTTCATAGATAAGAAAAGATAAGATAATCAACGAAGCGTTTCGTTTATTTTATTAATATATTATTAAAAATGTATGCTCAATTTTAAAAATTTTGAAGCATATTTTGTGTTGTGCGATATACTCCGAGTCCTGATTTAATGAAAAGGTTGTTGCATTCGCTATATCATAGCAGGTGTGTGCTAAATCAATCACTGCCAGAAAGTATACTAGAGAATATTTTTACTGTTTAGAGCCTTGAAGCAAAACAGGGTTATATTTGTCTTGAAACGCATTTTGTTTTTGTCAAATCAACGTTCACCATGCACAAAATCCGCTCAGATTTCTTTTTTAAAACGTTTCATTTAAAGTCCAATAATAATATATTTTATTTATGATCTTTATGCTAGATAAAGGTCCCCTTTAGTCGGAAATTAAATTTTTGTTACACTTTTCGTACCGACTTTTTGGTGTCATTTTTGACTGTCGGCTTTTAAGCTTTAATGTAAAATTTAAGCTTACAAGCTTTAATGTAAAAACTCATCGAGGGCAAATTCTTTAGGCACCTGATGAACACTGACTTAGAATTTTTATTTTGAATCAACTATTTATTTCAAACAATTTACTCTTACTTATAATTTTTAAACTCTGGTAGGATATTTTGTAAAAATTTGATGGAAAAAATGTGTAAATAAAGTAGCAATCTAACTAAGATTACTTGAAAACTATGCCAACGATAGCTAAACAATTTTACACACTTAAGAAGCAGCTGAACAAAATCGAATAAGTTCACTTTGAACCAAAGTGACTTTTTTCGATTCAGCATTTTCCCTTTCATTGAAATGACAAACTACGAATTTAATATTGTTAAGGTCCCTAAAAAAAAGGCCTTCAAATCGTGTCTCAGAACAAAAGCCAACAACTTAAAAAAGAGAAAAAACAGGTTTGTGTGCAATTTCCTTGGTTGCGATAAATTCAACTTAAAAATTTCCCTCTGAATGCTGAAAAACCGAATAAATTTACCTCTGTGTGAGATAAATAAACTTGTAGTGAAATAAAACAAAATGTACAAAGACGCTAGTTCAAAATTTGGGTATAAAAAAAATCAAAAATTTAAAAAGCACATTAAAATAGGCTGGTTATATTTTGGTCTCTTCTGTAAAATTTACAAAGAAAAAGAAATAAAGAAAGAGCTCAGAATAAACGTGGTCACCGTATACTTTAGGTGTGTTACAAAATAGCTGATTGCTGCTGTATTCATGAATATTTTTAATTCAAATGTTGTCCAATCACATGTACATATTACTATACTAACAGAATTCCCGGCTTATCTCGGGAGTTGATATAAATAATTTTCGATTTCATTCGTCGATTCAACATCTCTTCAACATCTGAAAATGATGAGAAAAATTTGAAAAAGTTTGAAAAATTATGAGATTTGTGTGTACGTGCCGCCGATCGCTTGCAAAAATATATTTTCAAGTTTTATATTGCATTCAATTGATTCCACTTTTTGGAAAAAATCAGAGCAAAAACGAATTCTTAGCAATATGCGAGGATATTGGGCAAAAATTAAATAAGCATTGAAAATAGAAATTGCAATGTCAAAACAACGCCAAGTTATGACGTAACTGACTTGCGCATGTGTTGATGCGTACTCAAATACCACAGAATTCGGCATCAGCTGTCCTGATTTGCGAAAAATGAAAGTGGAATATAAATACACATACAGAAGAAAAGAAGATATATATCATCCTTCGCGATTTGCTACGCCTTACTGTATTGTAGTACAGCGCCCTCTGGGGTTCAAGATATAGCAAAATATATAACGCCAAAAGACTCACCGCATACGAAAACCACATATAAAAATCATACTTATCGAATGAGTTATTTTGAGTTTTTTGCGGTATTTCTACAACAGCGCCCTCTGGTTTTCGAGATAGAATAAAAAAATAACGTCATAGCCCTTTCCATACTCGATAATCAAATCCTATATATCCGATATACAAATTTTTATCTAAATCGGATGAGCGGTTTTTGAGTGTTTCACGATTTTTTAAGTGATTTGTACTACAGCACCATCTGGTGTTTAAGATAGCGCTGAAGAAAATGTCCAAGATACCCACAGTATCCGAAAACTCCTATGTAAAAATGTTAACGCAAATCGGATGTACAGCTAGGAATTTTTCAACATTTCTAAAACATTTGTACTACAGTGACCTCTGATGTTCAATATAGAACAAAATAGATAAGTCACAAAAACTCACCATATCCGAAAACCTCTATATACAAATTTTCATGCAAATCGGATGAACGGTTTCGGAGATAAACTATAAATTAAAAATGCCTTAAACACGATCGCAGCGCCACCTACCCGGTCAAATTGTGAATCTGAACCATTCAGGTATCCACTCAAATACACACAAAAAATTTCATCAAAATCAGTGCAGCCGTTAAGGAACAGTTTAATAACATACACACGTACAAATTGGACAACAGCGCCATCTAGTTTCGAGAAAGAGCAAAAGGATAGCACCAAAAGCCTTGCCGTACTCGAAAATTGCTATTTACAAATTTTCATCCAAATGGGATGAGCAGTTTTGGAGTTTTTCACGATTTTCCAATATTTGTACTAAAGCGCCCTTTGGTGTTCAAGATAGCCAAAAAGAGATAAGTCCAAAACACTCACCGTATCAGAAAACTCCTATTTTCCAATTTTCATGCAATTCGGATGCACAGCTAAGAAGTTTTACGAGGTTTTTCAAAATATTTGTACTACTACTATAAGTCAAAAAAACTCAGCGTGTCCGAGAACCTCTACATACAAAATTTCATGCAAATCGGATGAACGGTTTTGGACTTTTTCGACTTTTTTAAAATATTTGTACAACAGCGCCCTCTGGTGTTCAAGATAGAACCTAGTTTATAAGTCATAAAAACTCACCGTTTCCGAAAACCTCCATATACCAACTTTAATGCAAATCGCATAAGAGGCTTAGGAGTTTTTTGACTTTTTTAAAATATTTGTACTACAGCGCCCTCTGCTGTTCAAGATAGAACAGAGTAGATAAGTCATGAATATTCACCGTATCTGAAAACCTGTATAAACCAATTTTCATGTATATCGGATGCACGGCTTAGGAGTTTTTCGAAGTTTTTCAAAATATTTATACTACAGCGCTCTCTGGTGTTTGCGATATAACAGTGTAGTTAAGTCAAAAAACTCAACGTGTCCGAGAATCTCTACATACAAATTTTCATGCAAATCGGATGAACGGTTTCGGAGATAAGCTAAAAAAAGAATGCCTGGAACCCGAACGCATCGCTCCCTACCGGGTCCAACCTTTTTTCCTGGATAAAAAGTAGCCCTTATGTTGACCGGGGATATAAGGAACCTGGATGTCAAGTTTTATTTAAATTCATCCAGTGGTTTTCGCGTGATGCTTTAACAGCGAGACAGACAGACAGACAGACAAAAATTTTAAAAATGTGATTTTCGGACTCCTCGTCATTCAAAATGTCCAACGCAAAAGGAATTTAAAAAATTATTTCATGTACAGATTTTTTTTTTACAATTTTATATATAGATAGATATATAGATAATAACGCAAATATGTGCATAGTTGCAATAATAAAAAAAAAAAATGGCCTTAATTAAACAGTCGTTAAAAAAAAAGAAAAAGATTCTAAAGAAGTTTTTTTTTTAGTCTTATAGTAAAGGGGTTATATTTTTATGCAACAAAGTTGAACAAAAGTTGCAAAAGTTGAAGAGAACAAAAATCTAATCTATACTTTCTTAAATAAACATGTAGCGAACAAGAAAAATGTTCATGCAACGAAAGTAAATTTTCGTTGCACTTTTGTTACGTTACGTAGTAACGTTATAGTTACGTAGTTTGAGTATCAAAAATGTATGCATTTAAGCATACCTGAAGGTATACATTGATGGTATGTTTTTATTAATTCGTTTAAATATTTTCCAAAAATCTCCAATTGTAAAATATTTATAAAAAAAGAAATGTGAAAAATTAACACGATTGCGTAAAAAGACACCCTGTACTCATACTAATTAAATTCTTTCAAGTTCGCATACAGTGTTGGTCATAACAACTGCATTCATATTAAAGTCTGGCATATTTTTGTTTTGTTTTCCATATATTACGCTGCTGCATAATATCAACATGTCATTATTAAGCATATAAATAATTGATTAATTTCTGTTCCAAGAAATGTATAATATTTGTATTAAATTTTATTTTATTTTATTTATTAATATATTTTTTATATATCTTTAATATAATTGTGTATAAATAATAATATTAAAAAATAAACCATTTCGTTAAGCTTAAAAATAACCATACATATATATAAATATTTTATGAGCTTAAATCAAGGCTTTATCCTTTGATACGACATCAGTTTAAATGAAAACATATCCAAATATAAACAAAATATATTCACCACACTCAACAGATGCAGTTTACTAAAGTGTGGCAACTGTTGATAATTTTTAATTAAAAGCAAATAAATGATTAACTGAATAAAAAATTAAAATAACAAAAAAATTTGCTGCGCATCAATCTTGAATCACTAAATACATAAAATACAGACATTTTTAAAAATCTTTATCAATTACATAGATTATAAAAACAAAAACAACGTCAAGATACGTGATTAAGGAACAGCAAAAATGAAAATTTTTTTTAAAAGTATGCGTTATTAGATTAAATTATACAAGAACTTAAGAATTAGTTAATTTAATTTACTAAAAAACATATTTTTGTTTCATAAAAAAGTTCGTTAAAATTATTACTAGTTTGGCTTAAAAGATGTATTGCATGGAAAAAAAATTCGCTGTCTGTTTTGAGAGCACGTCAAGAGAGCTGCAAGCAACTATTGTGAATAATTTTGCATGTCAATTGCATGATTTTGTATTGAGTGCGCATTGGCAATGATCATTTAGAATGATTGTTTGAATTAGTCTTATTAAGCTATGCATAAGGTAGTCATTGTGAATTGTAAGTACCACTGTGAATGTTTGATTAAATTTTAAATTTGATCGATTTTCACTATGAGTGTTTATGCAAAAAAAGTTTTCGTGCTTTAAATGAAAAGTAAACATAGTAAATATTTTAATTTCACCATCATTGCGAATATCTTTTAAATTAAAAAAAAAATGGTAAATGTTTTTAACGAATTTAATTAAATTAAAGTAAATACATCAATGTGAATTATTTATACTACTGTCATTGTGAATGTTTTATGGTTTTGTTTATTATATTCCTTTACACAAATTTCACTGTGCAAGCTGAGCTTAAAATCATGATGATTTAATTACTTAACACACTCATTGTGAATTGAATAAATATTGATATCATTGTGAATACTTTAATACAATTTTTTTGTATCAAATTTTACTGTGAATATTTACTAAAAACAAATTTGTAAGCATTCCATAACAATAATTTATTGTGAATGACTCTCATTGTGAGCTTTCAGTGTGTTTTCCATAAGTTTAAAATTTAAAAGTCACAGTGAATGTATTTCTTTACAAACCACGTCTTAAATAATCATTGTAAATGCACTGCAGCCAAAATAATTTTCTTAAAAAATCACTCAAAACAATCTCTGTGAATGATCATCAACCTACTGATGCAGCTCATGGCAACAAGCGCGGATTGAAACGACCCATAAATAGAATCATGCTGGTCGGATTGTGACGCACAAAGTACATGAATGGCTTGTCGAAACGTAGGCGTGGTGTATCGGGCACACGTGCCTGACGTGGTCGCAATGGCAGCGGCAACTCCAGGAATTTCGGATCCAATAGATCATCATAGAACCCACGACCCAGTGCAGACTCCTGCACCAGCGAACCGAAATCGATGATAGCCTCCGAAGAATCAAAATCGTCCTCATCGTCGGAATCGACATCCTTATTGCGTTTGCGTAATGGTGGCGCGGGATACATCTCCACATGATGATGATCCGATATCTTCTCCTCGCCGCAGGTGCTGAATGTGTTTATTTGTATCATGTCGGAGAGATAAATATCGCGATTTGAGGATCCGGTCAGACCACGCAAGTCCGCAAAGTCCGATTTAAAGAGTCCCTTCAGGCCCATCTTCTGCAGACCGAGTGAAGCATTTACGAATGAGCGATGCGAGAATCTAGGCAGCTGTACCTCCATACCTGGTCGATCCATGACCGAAGTGAGCACATTACTCCAAGCGTTGCCACTGAAGGCCAATTCAACTAATTCCTTCTCCAGACGATCCAAGTTATCTACTGGCGAGATTGAGCTCTGATGACCTGGCATGACGTAAATTGTGCTCACAGTGTCCTCTATGCGTCCAAATGCCACAATGGTGGCATCCAATTTGGGTTCATAGCCGGCTGTGAAGCCGCTCCTGTAAAGTACTGCCGGTATTGGTACCAGACGGCGTTGTCGCACCGATGGATGTACTTGGAAGAACATCTCCCCATCACGATCGTGTGTTGAGCCGTGCTTGCAATCGGTCTGGAAGAGATTTGCTGAAATAGTAGCCAATGGTCCATTAACCCAGACACTATTGGTGCGCAGATATTCGAGCACCTTGCCCATGGTGTGGCGCTTGATCAGCAAATTTGTGCGCCGTCGTATGATATCATTGACCACATGGAAGTTGACCTCTTCAACGTGTCCCGCATACAGTTGTTGGGTCTTCTCCTTAAAGAATTGCAGTATCTTGCCATTGGAACGATCACTGAAGATCTCCCGCACAAAGGCCGCCGTTGCAATATCGCTATCTGTGGCCTTCTCCACCGATTCGGTGATGTTCTTGAAGACAAGATGAGGATTGAAAGTGACCATGTCGTCGAGACGCAGCACCTCATTCATTTCTCCCGAAGTGCCACCG
Organism: Coremacera marginata; assembly: GCA_914767935.1. Classification (NCBI taxonomy): domain Eukaryota; kingdom Metazoa; phylum Arthropoda; class Insecta; order Diptera; family Sciomyzidae; genus Coremacera; species Coremacera marginata. The sequence continues at coordinate 162,331,295 of OU612044.1, forward strand.
CGTGCACCCAAAAATACCATGGACAGCATGGAAGTCAGAGCAAACGGTGAAATGATTAGACTGCGCGCCGAGCTTATCTTTTCGGACGTGATAGACTTCCAGTAGCTAAAAGCTAGTTCGTTGCATAGATGACCAAATTGAAGTAGATCTTCATCTAGATTTGCAACCGAGGCTTCGAGACCCTTCGAATGACCTGGACTGGGTTCCAGTTTGACTGGTGGACGCGTAGCCTGCAAAGATGTGTGCATGAGGTTACTTAAAGCTGGGGGACGGTGCATAGGCCGTTGCTGTAGCTGTTGGCCTGGTGGTGGAGAAAGATTGGAGTATGTTTGAAGCTTTGGTGGTTCGGGCTGGTTAAAGGCATTAAAGGCGGGTTGCTTGTAATACGAAACGGGCTTTAAGGTGTTAATACGTTTGGTTGTTGTAGTTGTGGTTGTAGGTTGGACTGTGGTTGTAACAATCAATGGTTTTTGGGTGGTGCTGGTTGTGGTTGTGGTCGAGCTTGAGCTTAACTCAGGTGTGCTGCTACTTTGGGTGGTTGTGGATGTTGTTATAGCAATTTCAGACCTTTTGGTGGTTGCTTCAAAGTCACCCTGATCTAACTCATCCTCTTCATCTGGTGCCGGTGTGGATTCATAGTCTTGCATAGGTCGCATGGCTTGGTGACCATTCACTATGGCTTCATAATTATTTTCCATATGCTCGAATGTTGTTTGTTCCTCTTCAGGTTCCATGGAAGAACTTAACAACGCTGGTAGGCTTGATGCGTGCTCTGGTTGTTTCACCATTGTAGGCTTAGCTGTCAACTCTCCTAGTTTTAAGTAAGGATCTTCTTCAATAGTTTCTTGTGACAGATCGTCGTCAGCAATGGTGGCTGTTATTTCGTCATCCGTCGTGGTAGCTTCTGTAACTGACTGATATTCATAGCGTTCAGTTATCAGCTCCTCACTTGTGGATGAGTCAGTGAGAGCAGGGATAGCGGCGATTTTTGTTGGAATTTCCGTTGACTCCTCTACGGAACCTGAATCGAGCTGTTGCGAACTGGAAACTAACTGAACATTTGCCGAAATATCAGATTCTGAAGAAGTTACTGCTGAGTCCTGCTCTTTCGAGGGAACAATAATTTCCGCTTTTTCTTCTCCTTTCAGTTTTTCGTCTGGAATTGTTTTGACATCTATATCAGGAAGATTTGTGGTTGTACTCTCCTTTTCCTCCTGTTCATCCTCCTCTATGCTAGGTGCAGCTGAGTACTGCGGCTTTGGTTGCGTGGCATTAGTAATGACATCCTCCTTATCATCCTCTTCTGTTGCTGACTGGTTTTCATTTGATTCATCACTTTTGAGTTGTTCATGGCTTGAAGCTAAAGAAGTTTTGTCTGCAGAAACGAGCTCATCAGTTCGATCTTCGCTGACTGACGACTCTTCAAATGTTTCTGTTGTGGTTGCTTCATCAGATATAACTGCCATAACGGTACTTTCAGTACTTATCTCACTCAGGACTTGAGAACTTTCTTCAGTATTGCTATCGTTGATGACTAAGTTCAGTTCATCTTGATTTGTTTTATCTGTGGAACTTACAACATTTTCGGAGAGCTTAGAGGATTTTAATTCCTGGGACTCCTGCTGCTTTTCGGCATCTTTCTGTGCAATATTCTCATTATTTAAAATCTTATTAAGCTGATTTGCACCCACTGCAATAACCTTAGTGTCGGATTTCTCTAAGCTTTCCCCTTCGCTGTTATCTTTAGCGGGAGCTAAAGTCTCAATACTTTCCATCTGGTTATTTGGCTTATTCTCAATAAGCTCTATAGAAGGATTGGCTTCAAATTGCTCTGTAGGTGCTTGATTTAATGCTTCAGTGGGTCTCTGGCTTAGTTTTCCTTTTTCATCAACAACTTCAACTTTATCTTCTTGCTGCTTAGATACTTCAGTTAACTTGCCGTTCGTGACTTGCATCTCTGTGTTTGTAGTTGGTACAGCTGTTGTAACCTCAACCAGCTCCAGAAGCTCGCCATTTTTCTTGATAACTTCCTCCTTACCAGGTGAATTTGTAGTAGCGACTAAATGCTCTGCTGTCACAGTGGATTTGATTGACGTATCGCTAGCCATATCTGCAGGATTTTGTGATTGCTGCTCCATATCTTTATGCGGGGATGACTCAGTAGCTGTTTCCGCATTGGCCAAACTATCTTCGTTATTTTGCGCTTCTTCCTTTGCAACCTCTTCCGTACCCTGCCTAATCAGGAACGAGGTATTAAAATGAGCAAAATTGTTGAGACGGTTTGAGTTTTCCTCTATCGATGACAATTTATATGTTTGCTGATTGTTGGTTATCTGTTGGATTACATCGGACATAAGTAGTTCGAGTTCATCCTTTCTTTCGTTGGAGTTCATAGCGACATCAGAGGAATCGGTGTTTGTTCCCCCAACTAAAGAGGAAGCAACCGTTGCAGCTTGAGTCTGAAATTCAGTCATAGTTATCTTCTCTGTTGGCTGAACAATATTTGGATTAAGGTGTTGCACTAAATCGACAACTAGTGGCTGCTCCGTTTGATTGTCCTCTTCAGCAATAAGCGTTTCCACCTCATTTGGTATATTAATGTAGACTGGTAGACGAAGATTTGCAGTCGTTGTTGCTGTTACCGCTTCTAAGTCGGAAAGTTCCGTGGTTGTGTCGAGATCGTCAGTTTTACCCACGGATTCTGCAAGGCTAGAATCTTCAGTTTCATAGCTGCTCGTTTGTGTTTCTGGTGACTCTGTTGTTGTTAGCTCGGTTAGAATGGGCTCCTGTACTTCAGCGTATAAAGGTTCGTAAAGCACAACATGTGATTGATCTTCAGTTGGTTTTTGCTGCAATGGTTGGAAATCTTTAACGGAGCTCATAGCTTGCTGTTTCTGTTGATCATCGAGGGTATCCGTTTGGAGATCGTTGCTATGCAGATTAGTGGTCTCGAGCTCTAAGAAAGTGTCAGAGCTTATTGTAGCAGGCTTAGATGTTGTTGCTGGTGGTAGTATTGTTGTTAGTTGTTCTGGATTTGTTGTAAGGAGTACCGCTTTAGTCGTTGTAAGTTCGGGAATTTTCGTTGTGGAGGGTGGAATGTTTGTGATCAGTTGATGAAGATTTGTTGCAGTCTCTTGTTGCTCGGTTGCGAGTTCCGACTTTGTGGTTGTTGCTTGAAGCTGCTGAGGAGTTGTTGTTTTAACAACTAGCTTTGTCGCTTCCTCGCTGGCATCGGTTTTCAACTCAGCTACTTCAGTGCTGCTTGTTTGCTGCGGAGTATCTGTCACTTTAACAATAGGCTTCATCTCTTCCTCGCTGACTACAGTTGTGATATCTGCTACTTTAGTGCTGTCCGTGCCAGCATTCAATGCTACTTTGATGGGACTAATTGCTGTTGTTGCATCGGAATCGCCTTTTTTTTCGGAATCGGGCGAAATTTCCGAATTCGGCGTCACCGAAGGAGTCAACGTAGAGGGCAATGTTGGCGGCTTATTCGTCGATATAGGTCTCTTCAACTTATCCGCCATTTCTGCCAGAGTGTGTATATTTTCAGCGCTATCATATTTGACTGGCAAAATCTCTGGTTCCTGAATCTTTTCTTGCGTTACCTTAACTTCTTCTTTGGACTTTTCGACATCCTTGGACTGATCATGTTTCAAGCTTAGCATTATTTGATCGAAGGAAAGTTTTGTGTTTAGATCCTCATCGGAGTGTATAAGTGGCAACTGCTGCTGATGTTGTTGCTGCTGTTGTATCATCGAAAGTGAAAGCAGTGGATTTATTTTAAGATGCCCCACTTCAGTTTCTTCGGAGCCCGAATCCATTGGTGATTGTGGCTGATGTGAATGGCTGAAGTCAAAAACTGGTACCGGATATGCTGGAATTGGGGCGTAAGTGGTTTGAAGAGGATTTTGTGCTATCGTGCTAGATGATTCAATGCCCGGATACGGTGCTACGATCAAGGAAGCTTCAATCGGTGCTGGAGTTGTTGTAGTTGTGGGAGCGGGTGTTGTTGAGGTTGTTGTTGTGGATGTTGTTATTGTTGATATTTTCGTTGGTCTCGGACGCTGCTTGTGATGATTGACATGCGTATGCTCCGATAAGGTTGAATCATCGACTGGATGTTGGTTGTTGTTCTGTTGCTGTGGATGCTGATCTTGCGATTGGGGATGTTTTGATTGCTGGTAATCATCAGTTTGTGATAGAGGACTCTGCTGTTGATGCTCTTTTTGTTGTGTGGGATGATTAAGCTGATTTTGTTCTTGGTGCTGCTGAGCTTGTTGCTGATGATGCAGAGCCTGTTGTAGATGATGCTGAGCTTGTTGTTCATGATGCTGCGCTTGTTGTTGATGATGCTGTTGTTCAGGGTGCTTTTCATGTTGTTGCTGTTCATGTGCTTGTTGCGAAGCATGCGTTGGTCTTGGTCTGTGATGTGGCGTAGTTTGCGGATGAGGTTTACGTTTTTGGGACCCTAGATGAGGCTTGCCAGATGCTCCGGCCGAGTAATGCTGAATAGGTTGACGAGTGGGCTTCTTCTTCTTCTTTGGCGGAGCAATGGAAGCAGGTGCAGCTGTTGCTGCTGTAACTATTTCTGGTGCTAAAGTCGTTGAAGCTGGTGTCGTAGTGGTCGTTGTTGGTGCTGGTGTCGTGGTGGTCGTTGTTGGTGCTGGTGTGGTTGTTGTTGTTGTGGTCGTTGTCGTTGTTGTCGTCGTAGGGGCTGTTGTTGTCGAAACCTGAGGCTTCTTCTTGATTTTTTGCTTAGTGCCTGTTGCTCCTGGACGTCTACGATGTGGTGGAGCATGTTTCTGTTGTGTATTCGTAGGTTTTTTACCCGATCCTTCGGGAACTAATTCATCTGGTTTTACGTTTGATGAGGCAGGTGTTTGTATCACCTCCTGATTGTTGACAAACACACGTCGGGTTGTTGTTTCTGGTTCGGCAGGTTGGATTTTATGATATATCGGTTGCATATTCATCGCCGAGAAGGCGTCAAAGTCCTGCATATTTGAGGCAATGCTTTGATACTGTTCCATGCCTGTGTAGACTGACTCATTGGGGGCCAACTCTTCCTGCACAACTTGTGGGGTCTGAGGCATCTCGGTGGTGCTGGTTGTTGTTTTGCGTTTCTGAGATGTCTTGCGTTTGGGTGGTTTTGGTCGCTTGGATGTTTGAATCGGTTGCTTTGTGGAGGTTTCTAGCAAATCAGAGTCAGGCGTCATATTTATCTGTTGCGGCTTTTGCTGGGGGAAAATATCTCCACCTGTATTGCCAAAAATGGCAGGTAAGATCATGGACCATGAAGAGGAGACATCGGGTGTATCCAGCGGAGGCACAGCATTGGTTGTAGAGTTGTTAGTAGATTCAACCTGCTTATTGAGCACGTTCTGAACGCTGTTCACTATATCCTGAACATTTTTCTCCGGATCACGTTCTAAAATAGGTGCAGTGTGAATGATAGAAGGACCCTCACCATCGCCATTAGCAACAATGCTTTGAATCTCTTGCAGAGTCATCAGACGCTTGACCAGCTCACCATTATCGTCAAAGGTATAAAATTCATAGCGATCGGGATTGAGTAAGTTAATAGGGCTGGCTACTTGCAATGAGGGCAAAGGTTTTGGCACTTTGACGCCTATGGCATCCATGAATTGCGGTTCATTGCCATTCAGGATAACGGAAACAGAAGTTACAACACTGTAAAAGAGCAGAACAAAATGGATATCATTAGTTAGAGCAAAAAAATTTGTCTTTAATATTTATTGCTGATATATTTAATCCTATACCTTGCAGCATAAACTACAACCTATAGCTGGCAGTTCGAGTGATACATGGCCAACACTTTTAAATAGAAATGTGTGAATGTTTTTTTTTTTGGCGTTCATGTTCTAACATAACTAATGGATTTTATTACAACGCATCGATTTTGCTGCGGTTCTGCACGTTGTAGCATAAAATCTATCGAAAAAACTCACTCCTTTGTTAATGCAACATGCTGCAGTAGCACAGCAAAATCTGTGAATTTTTATTTTTGGTTAGTTGCTGCAAATTCTATCATTAGTTATGGAATCTCTTGCAACTTCAGCAGGAATTTCTTCAAAGGAACCAAGCAACTAATGTTTATGTAGCAACCGAGAAAGTTGCTTGTAATGCATACTCGTATCTAGGCGAGTTTGTATGCACGAGAGTAAAGAAAGAAAGAAAGAAAGAAAGAACATGAACATGAAGATGAAAAATCTCAGCTAAAATCGCTACATCATCGCACACTAATAGAGATTCTGGCAAAAGTATTTTACTGCTGCATTTTTTTGTGACTTTTTTGTTTTTGGTTTTTTTTTTTTTTTTTTGTTTTTTGTTAATGGTGTGAACATTTTTTTATATTTGTGTATATATATTTTGATATTTGCTTGTCGGCATACCTTGGCTTGTAGATTGTTTTTTTTTTACTATTCCCTTTTTTGTTTCTATTCTTACAACAACTTGAAGAGCTGCGCAGTTTTGCGCCTTAATGTTTAAAAAATTTGCTTGCATGTTAAAAATTAAATAAAATATTCATATTCATAGCCGAAAATGTCTAAGAATGTACTTTTTTGTAATATTTTTTTTAAACACTAAAAAACGAGAATTTCAAAAGGTAAATTTCGTTAAAAAACCGTGACTTTGAAGAGATGTTGGGTTCTTATGTTTTGGGTTTCCTCTAGTGGAGATATTTCCTCCTTAGATTTTATGACCATAAAAATTCTGATTTTCTGATTCCACTAGACGAACTACTGTGCGGCGTGTCAATTTAATTCTTATCGAACTTCCTCTATACCGTTTGTCCGATTTAAATCATATTTTGCACATATGTTATTTGGCATAAATAGCAGTCCGTAGTTTATAAAAGTCAGCGGAATTAGACAGTGGGTATAGCTTTTTAATTTAAAACGAACTTCTTATACAGCGTTTGCCCAGCTTAAGCCAAATTTTCAACATATATTCTTTGGAATAATAAGCAGAAGTTAGTCTAGAAAACTGGGCGGAATTATACAGGGAGCGTGACACTTAAATTTCAATTGAACTCGTTCTACATCGTTTTTCTGTCTTCAATCAAATTTTGTAAATATATTCTTTGGCGTAATGAGTAGTCCATAGTCTGAAATTTTGGTGACAGGGGGCGTGGCACTTTGATTTCAAGCGAACTTCTTCTATAGCCTTTGTCCGACTTCAACCAAATTTTCCACTCATATTCTTTGGAATAATAAGCAGTAAGTTGTCTAGAAAATATGACGTAATTGGACAGGGGAGTAGTACCTTAATTTTAAAAGAAATTCTCTTACACCGTTGGTATGAATGTAACCTAATTTTGCACATATATTCCTCAGCATAATGAGAAGTCAAGAGTTTAGAAAAGTAGTCGGGATTAGACAGCAGGCATGGCACTTTAATATTATTCGAACAACTACACTGATTTCCCGACTTCAACCAAATTTTGCACATATGGTTTATGATATAATGAGTAGTCTGTTTTCTAGAAAATTGGACAGGACTAGACTGGGGGAAATTTTAAACGAACTTTAATTTTAAACGAACTTCTTTAAGGTTTGTCCGACTTCAAACAAATTTTCCCAACAGTTTTTGGGAAAATGTGCAGTCCAGAAAAGTTGGCAGAAAAGGACATGGGGTGTGGCGTTTTAATTTAAATCGAACTCCATTTTCAACATTTTTCCGACTTCAATCAAATTCTGACCGTTTGTTCGACTTCCACCAAATTTTTGTACATAAAGGGTGGTTAAATTTTAAGTGCCGATGTTGAATGTGAACCACACCTAAACGTCACGTTTTTTTCTGCATTTCATTTGACATTCCTCAATTTCAGATTAACTCAATTTGAACCATGGAAAGATACACAATCGAGCAACGTGTTAAAGTTATTCAGGCTTATTATGAAAATGGCCGTTCAAATCAATATGCATATCGTGCACTTCGTGTTTTTTTCGGTCAATTTAATCGTCCAAATGTTCGTACAATCGGAAAAATCGTGCAAAAATTTGAGCAAACCGGGTCTGTAGGAGATGTGAAAACCCCAGTACATGCTCGTACAGCTCGTACTGCAGAAAATATTGCTGCTGTTCGCGATAGTGTGGCTGAAGAGCCGTCAGGCAGTTACTGTGAATGGTGTTCGCTATCGTGAGATGATAACGAACTTTTTATGTGGACGATATGTGGTTTCAACAGGACGGTGCCACTTGCCACACAGCTAACGAAACAATGGCTCTTTTGCGCGACAAATTTAATCGCCGTGTTATCTCACGTGGTGGCGATGTCAATTGGCCACCAAGATCATGTGATTTGACACCGTTGGACTTCTTTCTTTGGGGTTATTTGAAGGAAAAGGTGTACGTCGATAAGCCAGCAACAATACAAGAGCTAAAGGATGAGATAATTCGGCACATTAACGGCATAGAACCTCACTTATGCCTCAGAGTTATCGAAAATTTGGACCATCGGATAGAGGTGTGCCGCCGAAATCGCGGCGGTCATTTGGCCGATATTTTGTTCCGTACATAATTGAACCATACCAATATTATCATAATGAAAAGAAATGACCAAAAAATTAAAAATAATTTCCTAAATAGTTTGTGTTTTATTCAAAATCAACATCGGCCCTTAAAATTTAACCACCCTTTATATTATTTGGAATAATGAGCAGTTCGTAATCTAGAAAAGTGGGCTGGATTAGACAAGGGGCACGTTACTTTAGTGTGAATACTTTATCTCAGTAAATATCTGTACTAACCTGAGCGTGACTAGAAAAGTGGTGCAAAAGTGTCGTTAAAAATTATATCTCAGATTCAAGATTCATAATTCCACTATACCCTCACAGCTAAAAAGTTTCAAGTGGAAATTGGATAGATCTCTCCTGGTCATAGATGAAACTTAACGTAATTTTGTGTAAGAAACAACATTTATGTCACACTGGGGTTGTTCGTTACCCCAACAGCTAAACATCGCTCTCTAAACTTGACATTGAGTTTTCGTTTTCTGACTTATCAAAATATATAAACTTTGTTTGATATATGCCTTAAAGTTCTGATGGTCCATTTATCCTAACACCAAAGATTTAAAAAAAAAACTAAGCTTAAAAAAATGAGTAACTACTACTACATGTGGCAGGTAAGGGTAAAATTAAATTAAGCGTACACGCTGAAACATAATGGGCCTTCCCAAACATAATTTGCTGGAAGTATAATTTGGCTCTGCATGTTTCTTGGAAACAAGTAATCATAATTGGTTCCAAATATAATATGATTAATTAATTCAATTTTTCTTTATATATATTTGCATCTTAATATTATTTAATTGTACCTTAGCACTTGTTGTTTTAATTTAAAAACAATATAATTTGTTTTAAAGAAAATATGTTTTCATATAAATATACTGTAATTATAAATGGACTGAGAACACTTTTAGTCTATTACTATTTGTTTGCTTGGAAATATAATTTAGTCAAGAAGAACATTAAATATTCACGGACAAATATATATTAATTGGAGAATAGATAAGAATAAGAATAGATAATTTAATTGCAGTCAAACAATTATTTTCAAAACGATAACTAATAACAACATTATATATTTACCGATGATTACACTATATTTACTTATTTTATATAGAAATATATTTTAGCAAAAGCAATGCCAAAAGTTTTTCACTGTGATTACAAAATATTTGCTAAGAAGTAATTGTTGGTTTGAAGCAAACAAAATATATTTGGAAAACAGTAAATAAGCTAGTGGAGCACCCACTTTCCCAGCGAAGCACCCTCTTTATCAGCAAAGTTGCTTCAAAACTCACCTATTTTTACTGCTGAACCGCCTTATTTTTCTTTTATTTTGTTTTTAATTGTATTAATTTGAATACCAAAACACTCTGAATTTAAACAAACATTTTCAGAAAAACTTTTCACAAGAGCTAAACTTTTCAACACGTTTGGCGCGACTGCTTGAAATTTAAAATGACGCCAAGACTTGGCAACTTTTAAAAGCAAGCGCATAAAGCAACAACGTTTCCGCTATTTTTCGTGCAAGTGCAAAAGAAACAGATATATGTATATCTAGGCAAAACACATAAAAGAAAGGAGTTCTGTTTGTTTTAAATTTGCAGAGTTCTGTTCTTTTTGAGTTTAACAGTGATGCAAATATATTTTTATTGGGTAGAAACACACAATTCTATTTTGTCACAACCATATTAATGTAGACGTTAGTTTTTTAGCTAAGGCAATTATATTATTGTTGGACACAACTAATATCTTCTTATATCGAAAAATAATGCTATTGAAGGAAAGTTCTTAATCATTAGGTGGTTCCCTCTGAATATTTTGTTTTTGAAACCAAACATATATAAACATATTTTTTCTCTGCGTGTATGACTCAAATATTTTTGCAGATTATACAAAAACATTTTATAGACGGCTAAAGACTTCGAATATACTTCAATAGACGCGTGGGGGGAGGGTATATTAGCTTTAGTACCCTGCTATAGCTCCATTCCTTACTTCTTTTTATATATTTTTAAAGTTCAATGACTTGTTTCAATATCTGCTTGAGAAGTTGAGATATGCTGGTCATCGATGGTTATAAAAAAATATCTTAGAAAAATATCTTTGCTTAGAAAAATCAATAAAACCTGAATACTCTCCAAAGTAAATATTTTAAATTACAAAAAATTTTAAGTTTAATAAATAAAGCTCTTTAAAATAAAAAAAATTCCAAAAAGCATGTTTTTTATCATTTATTTAGACGAGAAATATGATTACCTCTAATAAACCTATTTTTATTGTTTGCTCGGGTATTGTTTATTTAAAAGTTGTTTCCAAAAATATCCTACAAAATTTCTACAACCTCTTTAAGAATTTCTTTAATCCCTTAAAATGAATACAAGATCTTTTAAAAGAAAATATAAATCAAAAATTTTTTAATATACAGAACGTGGACAACTTCAGCCACTTCCTCTGCAGATTATATCCAGCTACTGTGTGATTCTGCCACCTTAACGGTATAAGTTAAGGCTTTCAAAAAAAAAAAAAAAGGAACGCATAAAAAATGCGCAAATAATAAAAATATGTAAAACTTAGCATCAAATGCAGTTGCATCCAACAAAGCAGTATCGAACAAAGGCTGCCTGAATGTCGTCGATGTGAAATTCATCATCAATGCAGCCGATTCTAACAAAGACAAACTCGACAAAGAAAAAAAAAAACAAGGAAACCAAAACTGCTGGCTATGTCCTATGTCGTCAGCATGTGACATGACCGCCTGTGGTACTCAGCGCTATGGTTATCACTTAACTTCTACTTGTATTTCGACTAAACGAAATTTGGCCATTCTTATAATATGCGCGACCAAGAAATATCAAATGTCACGGCATGTCAAAGACGATGAACAATTGTTGACGACATGACATGCATTGACTTGGCTTGATGCATAGGGCGGTATATATGTTGCACACACACACACACACACACACACATACACACACAGTCAAACGGCATCCATCAGACGTCCAAGCCAACCGAATATTTTGCTAACGGTCAACAGAAAAAACTTTCACCCAAAGAATAAATGGAATTTTCTGACAATGCTGCAGAAAGTCGTTTGTGATTCCGTTAAATTTTTTTTTTGCTATTTTTCTCTCTTCTCTCTGCAGATATCGTGCGTTTACTTTGCGGCTAAGGCTGGCTAAAGCGTTGAATATCCAGATTTATATGGGCTTAAATGACAAAATGAAGCACGTATGCAAATCTTGTTCTATCCTGCCCTGCACACATAAAAAACCATTGAATTTTGTGCGTTGTTTTTTTTTATTTTTTGTTGTTTTATTTTGTTTTTGCAGTGTAATTTTTAGGGATTTGTAATTCAAATGTGCGAGCTACTTTTTTTGTTTTTTTACAACAACCCTGCACCTTTTTTTCTACACCTCCTGCCTTTCCCACTGCTGGCACAATGTCCATGCTGACAGTGATTTGTTGTCTTGGCCATTATATGTAGATTAGTTGGAACAAATGAATTGCTCGTTTATTATTGAGCAGCAGCAGTTGAACGCAGAAGCTGGCAGGTTGTAACCAACAATAAGACAAGCAGAAAATAACTTATGTGGCATAGTTGATGCTGCTAATAGATGTGCTACTCAATGGTTTTGGCATAACTAAGCGTTGTTAAGCAAGCGTTAAGTAAAAAGCAAGCAATTAGCTGGTCTTAATTGTTGCCTTATGGCGGCAGCAAGCAAGTACAATTCTTGGCCTAATTGAGTGAGCAACAGTAGCAATGTTAAGCCTGAACACCTTACATGAGAATTAAGGAACACTAAGCTTGAGGTTTATTTTTCCCACGTCAAAATCGTAGCCTTATTTCTCAACAAAGTTCTGTGGAGCGTCGGTGAGTTGCTTGCGTTAGATTGCGACAGTCTACATAGATGAAGTAACGTAATTTTGAGAAAATCTATTATATTTTGAAAAATTTTACAAAGCGCTTAATATTAAGTCAGAGGTTGGAAAAGCTTTTCATGACAGATATGCAACATAGGTCAAAAACAATCATTTGGCGTTTAGTACTAAGGAATAAAGAAACAAGTCCTCAAAGTTTTGGCTTTGGATTAGAATAAGAAGCACTGAAGTACGACAATATACAGGCGAAGAAAGGTTAATGACATCAATTAAACAACAAAATTAGATTTTAGTCATAGTACTTAAAAGTATACCGAGAAAAGAGCTGATGCAAAATGAACGACAAACCTAGTATAATTTATAAGATGGCTTGGCAGTTTTCAGCCTCCCAAGACTTTAATCAAAACAACTAAGTTTCACATGCTAACTTACCGATGTTGATTTAAGCGATACATATTTTGGAACTACACATTCTGGCTTCGACAGTTTATGGCATAAAATAGCCTAAAATTTTTGCCGAATATTTTTGCTTTGTAATGCGGGTTGTTTCACCTGCTTTTGCTAGCATAACAAAGCATGCTTTGCTCAAACCACGGGTATATTGTGACCTAATGCGCAGTAGGATACCACGTTAAGGCGTGGTCTTGCATTTTATCAATATTGATTTGCTGATTAATAGATGAAAAGTTTAATAAGCTGTTTATTCAATATCAACATCAAAGAAATTAATGAAAGAAAGGACTAAATTTTATAATTTGTTTTTTCATTGAAAAAGTTTTGTTAGTATTCGGCTTATTCCCACTTTGCCGAACATTCGGCTTCTGATACGGCAGAACATTTACATTCGGTCGGACACAAGTTAATTCGTTATATACTTGGCTTGGGCGAATCAAACATTTTTTATTCGTAGGGTATCGAAGAATATGATTTCAAAGCAATGTATTAAACAATATCTTAGTTTGGTGAATAAGCATAAGTTTCAAATCCCCATATAATTAGTTTTACCTAAGCCGACTTAGGTGATTTTACTTTTTTTTTTCTCGGTGTTATTTGGAATGTTTACATTACAAATTTGTCAGAAAAATAATGGCATTGATTGCCCTTCTGAAGATAACATAACATAACATAACATAACATAACATAACATAACATAACATAACATAACATAACATAACATAACATAACATAACATAACATAACATAACATAACATAACATAACATAACATAACATAACATAACATAACATAACATAACATAACATAACATAACATAACATAACATAACATAACATAACATAACATAACATAACATAACATAACATAACATAACATAACATAACATAACATAACATAACATAACATAACATAACATAACATAACATAACATAACATAACATAACATAACATAACATAACATAACATAACATAACATAACATAACATAACATAACATAACATAACATAACATAACATAACATAACATAACATAACATAACATAACATAACATAACATAACATAACATAACATAACATAACATAACATAACATAACATAACATAACATAACATAACATAACATAACATAACATAACATAACATAACATAACATAACATAACATAACATAACATAACATAACATAACATAACATAACATAACATAACATAACATAACATAACATAACATAACATAACATAACATAACATAACATAACATAACATAACATAACATAACATAACATAACATAACATAACATAACATAACATAACATAACATAACATAACATAACATAACATAACATAACATAACATAACATAACATAACATAACATAACATAACATAACATAACATAACATAACATAACATAACATAACATAACATAACATAACATAACATAACATAACATAACATAACATAACATAACATAACATAACATAACATAACATAACATAACATAACATAACATAACATAACATAACATAACATAACATAACATAACATAACATAACATAACATAACATAACATAACATAACATAACATAACATAACATAACATAACATAACATAACATAACATAACATAACATAACATAACATAACATAACATAACATAACATAACATAACATAACATAACATAACATAACATAACATAACATAACATAACATAACATAACATAACATAACATAACATAACATAACATAACATAACATAACATAACATAACATAACATAACATAACATAACATAACATAACATAACATAACATAACATAACATAACATAACATAACATAACATAACATAACATAACATAACATAACATAACATAACATAACATAACATAACATAACATAACATAACATAACATAACATAACATAACATAACATAACATAACATAACATAACATAACATAACATAACATAACATAACATAACATAACATAACATAACATAACATAACATAACATAACATAACATAACATAACATAACATAACATAACATAACATAACATAACATAACATAACATAACATAACATAACATAACATAACATAACATAACATAACATAACATAACATAACATAACATAACATAACATAACATAACATAACATAACATAACATAACATAACATAACATAACATAACATAACATAACATAACATAACATAACATAACATAACATAAGGAAGCGGCTTGCGTAACATTTTATGAACATATTTATTTATTTAAATTTCTTCTCAATTTAATTTGATAACTCTTTTCGCTCATAAATATTAATGCACAATACATTTATTTTGGTATTTAAAAAAAATATAAAGCACCCATCATCATCATCACCTGATGCTGTTTCAATATCTTTTCTCATCATGAATGTGCTCTCATCAGCCGCAATGCCAACAGCAACTAACAGCAATTTTGCGAAAGCTTCCAAATAACCGATTTCGGTGGAATCTGCCTGTAGTTGTTGTCCAAACTTGTGCAAATAAAAGCCAGCAGTCAGAATGTTGGTCAACTTGAATTGATCGCTAAAGCCCATCTTTAGCGATTGAGAGTGCTGCACTGTGTTGCGTTCCTTCAAACGACAGGCAAAACGTTGCCCAAAATCTGCAGGTAGACATGCTAGATAGACAGTCAGACAGATACGAACAGAAAGAGTAGAAGAAATAGCCAGCCAGCCAGCCAGCCAGCCAGCCAGCCAGCCAGCCAGATGTTAGTGAAACGTACGTATTGACTATTATTTTGGCATTTTGCATATTCATGATGAACACCCAGTCAGTCAGGCTAGCCCAATATTCAATGCAGCTTTGCTGCCATGGCAGGAATTGCAGCAATAGCAGGTTGCACCATGCTCGTTACCACCAACCAAGCATCATTCTGAACGCCACTACCAGCCACCACAACCACGGCTGTCGAGCAGGTATTTTGTTTTAAATTTATTTCTGGCTTTTTCGGTAATCACATTCAACATTTTGGTCAGAGTAGAGCTGCCGCAGCAAGATGTGCGCTGATGCCGAGTTGCCTGGGTGTTTTATTTTATTTGATGTTATTTTTATTGTTTTTTCTTTCTTTGCATTGTTCTGTATTATTTTTGCCCCATGTAAACCACCTGCTAAATTGGTGGCTTAACAGGTGACGAACGGTTGGTCGTTTGTTTGGTTGCTTGGTGGACTTAAGCCAGATGATGCTGCAGATGCTAGTTTCAGGATTTTGAGTAATGTCTAGTTTGACGGTGTGCTGCTTTGTATTGGATAAATTATTGGTGTGAATTTAATGCTAGGCTAGAATGAGGTTTGAAAAAAAAATATTCTTGTATAGAAAAAATGGCATAAAGCACTAAAGTGCAATTATTTAAGAAAATGACGACCTGATCAAATTGGCATATTTTTCAATACTTTCCATATCTTGCTAAAGATTATTCTTTCATATCTTTTAACTAAATTATTTCCTTAATTCACACGAAATATGTGAAAAATGTCAAAACTGTTGAATTTCCATTAAGAACTTCTGCAGAATTGACGTGAACAACGCTTAAGAATGTGAAAATTCAATGAAAGTTTGGTAGATATTTACCTGGATCCAATAATTTTCTTTGATGATTCGCTATCATGTTCAGCTGTGGCAGGGGCTGCTGCCGCGGAATCATCTTGAATGGGTAACGCGGCCTCATAAACAAAAGCTGGCGGCACTTGAAGTGCCTCAGATGCGGCGGGGAATGATTCGGTATTTGTTGCTGGTGGTGCGGAGGTAGTGGATAATGATGATGATGTTAATGATGATGATATTTCAGTTGCTGCTGCCGCAGCTCGTGTATTGGACTTTGTTACGTATTTGACGGAAGATGTTAGCGTATCCTTGCCGCCACCTCCACTGTCACCAACTGTCGGTGGTTCACCGGAATACGTTGGCGGATAGGCATTGCATAGCTGACAATTCTGATGTAGCACGAGTGCCAGCAATAAAATCTGAAAGCGCATATTTACTGTTGTTTTCTTTTCTTCTTAACCTTTCAATATGTTTTTGTTGTCACGTGATATCTGTTGAAGTTATTCCTAAATTTTTTTGTGTTGCAGTAACAGCAGTTGTTGCCTGGCAATGAAAAGAGCGATGATGGATTTTTTTGGATTTTCCACAGCTGCCTCGATGTCTGAAAGAATTAAAAAAGAAAACATTATAATACGATTAATTAATAATTGTTGTGGACCAGACGATATAGCCACAAAAGCTATTGAATGGAACCCACGAGGTAGCCTTGACGACCTTGTTACACATGAAAAAGGCAAACCGATGCCACCATTGAAAAAAATTTGGGGGTGAAATTAAATCTTTGGCATTAAATAATCAATATTAGATGCAGATGGCATGAATTTGCTATGGTTATATGCTGCTTATAAGTAGTAATGATGGAAATATGTATGAATATATATATATATATTTAATTAATGAGTGTTGGTAAAAGCAAAAATGCAGAGGCAAACGTCGCTAAGATACGGAATTTTTTCAAAGAATTTGTCTGGTGTAATTTGAGTACGTATTATAAATTAAATTTGCGATTCACTAATATAATCTTGATGCAAATATGTGGTTGAATTTGTGATCCTGTAAGGATGACAAATATGATTCTTTTTTTAATTCACTTTAGATTTAGTCTTAAAGGTTTTTAGAGGAAAATCTAATGAAAATGTTCTTCAGAACTTATGTTAAGCAAAATTTGTTCATGGTGAACTTGGAAAAATTTTTAAAGTCATAATACACAGAATTGATTTCACTACACAGCAAATAATTAAGAGTCTATTTGAATATGCACTTAGCTACATATGATGTTTTTGTCGTGTTAATTAACGTAAGTATCGAACTCACCGTATTGAGCTTTAAGGTATTCAGTGGAAATTTAGAAAATCTTTAATATAAATTGTACTGTCTAAGCTTATTTTAATATTTCATAAATTATTACATTAATACTATCACATCTCATGATATCGCTTTTATAATATCTATTCAGAGGAAATTTTGAAACCTTATCTATAAGCTATACTGTCTAAGCTAATCTTACTATTTCATATATCATGTAATCACATAATGTGATATCACATCGCATGATAAAACAACACATGATGTCACATCACATGCTATCACATCGAATTACATATCATACCAGAAGATATAATACATAGATCTTATATCTCATAGATCATAGACACATAATACCATATCATAAGATTCATATGCTATCACATAACAAGATATCACGTTACATAACGTTACAAAATTTGATATTACAACATTTTATATCAATAAAATCTGTGAGATGACACGATATCTCATTAAATGGTATCACATTACAAGATAAAATCAGATCATATCACATATTATAAAATCAAATTGTATGACTTAATGAAGATGTTATGACATCATATTATATTGCTTGACATAAGAAAAAATAATATAATATCACATCGCATTATAACGTAACACATCACATGATGATGTCACATCATAGACATCCATCCAACCATATGATATCACAACACATGATATCACATCACATGCTATCACATCATATTAAATTTTATATCAGAAGATACACATCAGATAATACCATATAACAAGGTTCATATGATATCACATCACAAGATATCACTTCATATAACGTTACAAAATTTGACATATCACATCATTTAATATCATAAAATCATCTCACATCACACGGCTTCTCATAAAATGTTATCACATTGCATGATAAAAAATCAGATCATAAGATGTCACATAATATAAAATCAAATTGTATGACTTAATGAAGATGTTATTACGTCACAATATATAGCTTGACATAAGAAAAAAATTATATAATATCACATCGCATGATAACATAACACATGATGTCACATCATAGACATCCATCCAACCGTATGATATCACACCACATCATGCATGTGATCTGAATGCTATCACATCATATTACATTTTATATCAGAAGATACACATCACATAACATAATAACATATTACAAGATTCATATGACATCACATCACAAGATAT
This sequence comes from Coremacera marginata, assembly GCA_914767935.1. Classification (NCBI taxonomy): domain Eukaryota; kingdom Metazoa; phylum Arthropoda; class Insecta; order Diptera; family Sciomyzidae; genus Coremacera; species Coremacera marginata. The sequence continues at coordinate 162,350,247 of OU612044.1, forward strand.
TACGTTACAAAATTTGACATCACATCATTTAATATCAAATAAAATCATCTGACATCAAATTGTAAAGCAAGTGCATCGAAGTTGCGCGAGTTAGTTGAGGCCGGCGGTATCTCAAAAGAATGGCAGTGATACATTTTCCATGATCTTTTGGAGATCGACGAGAAACCCCAGTGCCTTGATGTTTCTTGATAAAAATCACTGTATGTGTTAAATTTATCTTTATCAAATAACTAGCAGGCCACAGTGGTCCGCGGCTTCGCCACGGATATTTTTTTATGCGTTAACATGTTTTTGTTACTATTAAAATAAGTGTGGAAGAGATAGAGCACAAAAACTTCATATGTAAAATTCTAAGCTCGCTAAAGATGTTCAGTCAATCCCCTTGCGTTCAGAAATGAACAAATTTTGATCGCTCTGCAATGCTTATCCGCTGACCCGTGAGTGCTTATCCGCTCTCACTCTCAATGTTTTATGAGCAGTTTCTACTGAAAGCAACAATAAAGACTTTTGAATGGTGCTTAAATGATCACCATATGACATCAGCCCTTAAGATAATGCATGCCAACCGAAATAAAAGTGTTTTGTTTTGTTTTGTTTTGCAGCTACCACATTTTAATTAAACACACTTTAATTAAGCACACTTTAATTAAAAATACTTATTATTGTAAGTATATACGTATATATGTATACGTATATATACTTATACATATTATTATATAAAATACTTATATATTTGATGTAGCGCAAATATGACATTTTTAAACTTATTTTATAAAAATCGACCCATTACTTTTGGAGTTTACCTGGAAATAAAAATTTGCACTTCAATTTTATATAAAAGTATATATAAAAAAACTTTACCAAATAATAAATTTTATATCAAATAATATGCTTTAAAATAATATCATGTCACAAGGCATGTTACTACATCAACTGATAGCACACAGGATCAAGTTATTTTACATCACATCAGATCACATCACATGTTCTTATCTTCTATTTTGTCATCGTTGTTTTATATTATTTATCTCAAAGCCTAAACCAAATTAAAAATTTATAATTAAAATTCAAAATTTGAAATTAAAAACTAAAAATTCTAAATAGAAATTTAAAGTTAGTCACATACCTACATGTTTCGAGCACTGAATTTTTTTGAAAATATTTACCATCTACTGTAAGCTGGTAATCATCTACTCATCATCTATTGTAATAAAAGGGTATGTGATAAAAGTTTGGAGCATCAACCAAAAAAATGGTTTTAACCAAAAATTGCGTCCTTAGTGTTCATTTGAAAAGCCAAGACACATTTGTTTTTATATCCCCTAGATCTAATGCCTCTACTATGTCTCGTTAAAAGTTCTTAACTATCCTTAACAACATGTTATTATTATACCAAAAAATCATAATCCTCCAAGTTGTCTTATTTTTATTGTAATATGGGTCTCTATGGGTCTTTAAACTACAAAAAGTTGTAACCTGTTTCTTTCTATCCAGAGCATGCAATATACAAATATGCAGATATTTATTATTTTTCTTTTAAATCCCCATCGAATACACTAAATCGACACGTTGCAAAGCAAAAACTTTTGCATACTTAGCGGCGTTTAAACTTGTTTTCTTAGCATGCAGCAGATACATATATATATATATATATATATATGTATTATATACATGGGTATGAAAGTTTCTATTTGTTTGCTCGCATGGATTTGTATTTGTTTTGCATAACCTTAGTATTTGCAGTCACACGAAATCATTTTCCAAATACGTGCAACTAACAAAAGTTTTACAACACAAAACGTGTTCAGGATTCATTTTTTCGAAGTGTGAGTGTGTCTATCTCGCCTACTTTGTAGGGTGTCTGTAAGTGTGAATCTGTTAATAATGGTTTTTCATACAAAGTTGTTTCTGCAGCTTTCTCCATTTTGCACTTTGCTAGACTAACTTTTGTCTTACATATATTTTATTTCGGTGTTTCTTTTGTTTTTTTTTTTTTTTTTTTAAGCTTAAAGGATTTCGACACATTTTGGAAGCAAATCGTTGTTGGCTCGTTAAATAGCTGTGTGCATGAAATTTCTTACTATGGTCACCTGAGACTTTTGTTGCTATTTAAACATTTTCTAGGTATTAAGCTTTATTTTTGCTATTGTTTGTGAAACTTTTTTTCTTTTTCAATTAACTCTCAGAATGAACTAGCATGATAATGAATGAACTATTTTAGGCATAACCTTAGAAAACTGAATTCTTCTATGTTTATATAAACATCTATTTTTTGCCATTGTCTTGCTCTTCACATCTTTACAGGACTGCTCTCTTAGTTTTAAGTTTAGCTCTTAGTAAATATATATATATACATTTTTTTATTTTTTTTTTTTTTTTTGTATCTGACTTTCTTTTAGTATTCTATTTTGTTTTAATGCTAGACTTTGTTGTGTTTTTGTGTTTTATCGCAATTTTGTGAATATTTTCTTAATTTGCAAACACCAAATGAAAGAAATTTTTGTTTGTCTGACTGTGACATTTAATCTAAAGAGACTAACAAGAGTGTTAAGTGGAAATATTGAAAACACACAGCCTTTATTACATGGGAAAGTCTTTGTTAAGCTAGATTTTTTGTTTTGTGAAATCCTTAAACTTAAAGATGTGTCCTTGCATTGACCTACTGTACTAAAAGTATCATGAGAATTTAAAAAACGATAAAGTAAAGTTCTTTGCGTTAAAGAATACGTTTATCAGAGCTTAACATATTTAATAATATTATCCTATATTTCTTTTATTTCTTTCAGTGTTGTCATGAAAAAAACACAGGTTCGGCATTGAACACCCGAGAGAAGCGAAGCTTTTTCGCAGTTTCACAGATTTGATGATTTAATGGTTTTTTTTTTTAGTAAAAACCTTTGAAATTCAAAACTTTAATATAACATAAAGTTAATTAAAAAACACAAGCTTTAATTTAATTTTTTTATTTATGTATGTTATTTCAACGCACTTATGGACAATAGTTAATTTTTCCTTGTTTTACACTAAATACCCATTAAGATACCCAAACAACCAATTAAGATAGATGAACAAGAAACTGCGTTCAGTTTTTTTTTTTTTTTTAATTTTTTATTGATTTTTGACGCCTTAAAAGTCTCACAAAAATTTAACAAAATAAATCATATTTTAAGCCAAGTTTGAACATTTGTTGTATTTTTTGTATAAATAATTGAAGATTTTCTATATTTTCATGCATTGGATCAAAACTTAAATAATCCGAACAAAAAGAAAACTTGAAAAAATATTCCTAGCAGTTTTTTAAAAAAATACAATGAAAATTTGCATTTTTTTTTTAAATATGACTCAGTTAAAATGGAAAAAACGAAAGTGTTTTCCCCTTTTTTCCCCTTTAGAAAGGTATTGATTCCTCCGTGGGATATCTTATTATACTAATAAAAAAAATTTTTATTGCAACAATGTATCAATGCAGGAAAATGTTGAGAAAAACTTCTTTGTGAAAACCATTTGTTTTTATCTTTATTTATTTGAAATGTTATTAAACATACTTAATAAGTTTAACGATGATTGTAAAAAAAAAAATTGAACGAAATGGACATTTCAGCCTTTGAAAGGACTTTGAGTGAGCTTCTTATGATCAATTGTGGTGTGCGTGTTGTGAAATGTTTGAACATAAATGAACGAGCACAGGATCTACAAGTTTTACGCCGACTCCGAACGGCTTATTTCTCAAGAAGCTTTTCATGGCAGTTTTTATTCTCTAACCGAACAGAAAAATTAATTCAATTGAAAAAACTTTCTGCGTCAGGTGGGAATTGAACCAGAACTCTCTTGCGTATGGGCCACACACTCAACCCACTAAGCCATGCCGCCACAACGTTGATTGTATATTTTTGTGTAAACATTAAAATTAACATGACATCCTCACTGTATAAATGTAAATATATCTGAGCCGATGGTGCATGGAATTTTTTTTTTGTTTTTTCGAAACACAATAGGAACTAAAAGTTGCGTAGTGTTATGTAGTTTCATAATAAGCTAACCAGTTTTTAATTCCATATAACTTTTGGCCCTCTACCAGAGTTTTTATGACAAAAAATGATCTTATTTGCTAATCTTATCTTATGTGTCTGTTTGCTAACCTTTTTCAATAATTTTGAATCGTTAAATTAGAAATTCATCATTTAAATGATCTTTGCTTAAAATCAAACGCAGTAAACAAAATAATTAAACAAACCAAACCACGATATGAAAAAGAAATCATTCATATGCCTCGAAAACAAGACATATAGAATTATGGGAAAAAACTGTGCTTTTTATGTTAATTAATGAATTTTATGACTCAAAATTAGTAAGTTGGCTGCAAATTTGAGTGAAGTTTTCCTATAATATTTACAAATTTTATTTATATATAAATTTACATGATAAAATACCAGAAAAAACTGAAAATTTCAATCGGAAAAGCTCTGGTAGAGGACCAAAAGTTATATTTATTTAAAAAATAGTAAGCGTATTTTAAATCAGCGCAAAAATACGGAACTTTTGATACCTATAGCGTACTAAAAATAAAAAAAAAAATATCGGCCTAGCATTATGTTCATGGCCTGCCATTTTTAGCCGCCATTTTGAGTATCAAATTTTGTACTTCAGATTGGTGATCAGCGACATCGAAAACTCTCGATACACTAAATTCGAAATGTATAATAAAGTTGTAACAAAAGTTAGGGAACAAGTCTAGTTTAATGAAGCCGCTTAAATTTCAGAATGTTGTTTGGTACAAGGCGTGGACAAATTTTAATTGTATCATTCGTACAAGGTAGCATTCTTTTCGGAGATTATAATGGTATTGAAAAAGGCCACTATCCCCCCTGTAGTCCACGCAGCCCCTTGAAACTCAGCGGGTTAATTAAACTCGACTTTAGCCAAAGTTAGTAAGTTCATGGCCGCCATTTTAAATATCGAATTTTTAACTTCGGATTCGTGATCGCGAGCGACCCAGAAAACTTTCGGTGCATCAAATTTGAAATGCATAATAAAGTTACTATAAAAGTTAGCATGTTCATGGCCGCCATTTTTAAGCTGCCATTTTGAATTTCGCATTTTTGACTTCAGATTCGTGATCAGCGACCCCAAAAACCTTTTTATCTAGATTTTTATGAAGATTATACAACTCCTCGAGGTTTTGGCAGTCTTTTTTCGTTTTGAAACCATTTGTGCGCCGTGGGGATCGAACTTGTATCCCCATCGATTCATAGTTCTATACACTATCAACCGATCCAAACACCTTCGTTACGCAGAGTTGTTGATTCAATATAAAGTATAACTGAAGGTATGCTGCAGTAGATCACTATAATCTATCAATAGACAAAGGATGATAATCTTGTAGCAAGTAGCTTAGCAGCTATCCAAACAACAACAAAATTTGAAATTGCAACTATTGTGCTTACACTCAGAAAAATGTGTGTTGTCAGATGAACTGTTCTGGACTGTTAATAAGCTATTTTGCAAAAACTGTTGAACGAAAGGTTTTTCCATTGGCTAAACAGCTTAACCGGCAAAAGTAATCATTTTTTGGGTTTAGTTCAACAGTTACGGCTGTTGAAAGAATGATTCTTCTATTAGCTTAACAGTCTAACCGGTCAAACTAAACATTTCTAGGCTTCCATTTAACAGCTGCGGCTGTCAAATTTCACTGTTGTGGACAGCAAGGAGTGAATCGTTTGCAAAATCTGAGCTTGTGCTTGTACTGCTGATGGCGAGGAGTGAAAGTCCCAGTTAACACTCGTCAAGAATTGACGATCAAGTCTTGCATTTGTGGATGAGAGACGCGGACATCAAAGTGAGAGAGGGTAAATTTAAAAGGGAATAGCAAAGAATTGATGTCAACTCTGGATCAGTGTAAGCCAGGTAAATAGGAAAGACGAAGTAAAACCGAAACTGGTTTCGTGCTGATACGAAGTTTTCTTCGGCTGTTGTCGCTGTGCAAACTTTTGACGATCAATCGTTTGCAATATGTGAGTTTATGCTTGTGGTGTTGAAGGCGAGGATTAATTACAAAGACGAAGGTAAAACGAAACTGGTTTCGTGCTGATACGAAGTATTCTTGGGTATCGTTGCTGTTATTTCGTCAATAGACATTGGAATGTGCACATCATAAATTAATGAAATTTGTTTAATAGCCAAAAAAATTTAACTGCAGAATTGGTAAAAAGGAAAATTACTAAAATTAATTAAATTTAAATTTTCTTATATCGAGTATCTGCAGGCCCCCGATGTCGATCATCCTATGTTGAAGCTATTAAAGGACATATAATTTGCTGCAACTGTTTTTTTACACTATTTTTACAATTTCATTAATTAAATAAAATAAAATTTACATTCATTACAGCTTGTGCGATTTAGGGAAAAGAGACTTTTTTACAAATTCCAATATTTTTAAAATAATACAAAATTTTCTTTTAATTCTAACGCACTTCTTCTTGTTTGAATAATATTTTTTTTTTCTCGTATAGAAAAATTTTATTTTGATATGAAAAAACATTTTTCTCGATTTTCTCTTGCTAAGGCGAGTAAAATTTTCCTTAAAATTTATTCAAATATCTTTGATCTGGGAATGTTCTTTTCTCAGTGCATGTACATTTCCTTTATGAAGCTCAACAAAAATTTACCAACTTTTCAAAGCCACAAGCCACATCTTATTGTACGCTCAGCCACACTCAAGCACACACACACACAAACATTATATAGATATCTATATAAATTTACTCATTCCTGTTCTCCGCACGATGGGATGGCTGACAAAGCTCTTTAGCTGCCTCTTAATGGCACGAGTGGCACTCAGATGATGTTTTGAAATGATATGCGAGCCAAATTATTAGCATAATAAGGAATTCACAGCCACGGGAACGCTACAAATGACTGAAGGAGCAGTGTTCAGTTTGTGCAAATGTTAAAATTAGCTAAAAAAGGAATGAGTGAGCATGGCTTAAATGTGTCTGCGAGTTGGTGTTTGTGCGTCAGTTTAGCTTATTTAAAACTATCTGCAGGATGTTTTGTAAGAACTGCTTATTTTAATAAGAAATATTTAATTTGTTGTATCTAAGAAATGAAATTTAACCTAACTTTGCTAAATAATGCCTCGGGGAGAGACTTTTTTAACTTAATTTATGCTCGGATATTTTCTTTTAAGTATTTTCATTGGTTTTGGCAAACAAAATGGACGTAAAAGAAGCTTTTAAAACATAGACATTCCTAAAGATGTAATTTAATGTTTTACTTTATAGAATGAAACAAAAAACATTCAATCATGATATTGAACAATGCGAAAATATAACAAAAACATTTGATTTGAATTAAAGAGCTTATGTTATACATACTCAATTCTCAGTACTCAATAATCAATTATTGCAACCTTGAGAGTAATAAATATTTTGTATATATAAATCTACACATAGTATGTAAATGTCAGGCCAGTAGCGCAGGGGGGATTTAAAGTTCAAGCCCCTCTCCCCACCATAGGTCACAGCAAGTATGAAAGAAATAATATGAATGACACTACCAACCATGGGCGTAGTGAGGGTAGGACAGAGAGGGGCATTTCTCCTTTCCCCTTTCCCCTTTGCATAAGAATTATAAAAAAATGAAGTATTAATTTAAGAAACTGGAAAACATTTCTTGTAATTAAAAAGCATAAAATTTATTAATATTTATTGAAGGTTAACTTATTTTTTATAACAAACAAACGTCTGATACTGTTTTTATTTATTTATCATTCACATGAAAAAAATAATTATTTTCCACCTGAACAAAATCCTTTCAACATCTAAACTTGATATTTTCTTTTTAAGAAAAATTCAGTCAATGACGTCAATTTACGCGAAGAAGCAAAAGTTATCATCTATATCTATCTATGTCTATACTATAATATAAGATTGAAGTGGACATTTTTGTTGCCAGGTAAGCTCCAAAAGTTCTGGGTTGATTTTTATGATATAAGTTTTAAAATGTCATATTTGTGCTACAGCATAGCATAAGGGTATTTTTACATCGAAATTTTTATAATTAGTATCTTTATTTAAAATGTTAAGTTTTTAGGAAATTATTCCCGATGCCATGAATTGCTTGATAGTCTTTCTTTTCACGTGTTTGTGTTGTGAGAATTTGAAAAGAGAGGTACATATAAATGCAGTGCTGAGCTGCAAAACAAAACAAAACAATACAAAAAAATGTTTTTTATTTCGTTTGACATGCATTGCCTTAAGGGCTGATGTCACGCTATGAGCGTTTGAACAGCGTACGAAAGAACAGTGAGAGTAAGAGTGGATAAATATAATGAAGAGCGATCGTATTTTGTTCATTTCTGAACGCAAGGCAATTGACTGAACATTTTTAGAGTGCTTAGAATTTTTTTATTTGATGTTTTTGCGCTCTATCAATCTCCATAGTCATTCGAAGAGTAACAAAAACGTGGCGAAGCCGCGGACCACTGTGGCCTGCTAGTTAGCAATACAAATCGCAAAAATTTGGTAAAGTTTGCTTGAGTTATGAAAAATTGTTTGGTGTACGTAACGTATAAGAATTTTGTATATTTTCGTGCAATGCACAAAAAACTCTAATATAAAAATAAAATATTTATAAAAAATTATACCTCGAATGCATTTAATTTTATAAAATGCAGAATATTAGGTTGATATTTTTGATAAATGTAAGGCTTATAGTACCCCAATAATTTGAGAAATTATTCGTTTGAATACCTGTTTTAAATTTTGAAAAGTCGTATAATCCAGAAAATACATACATAGTCCCAGAAATTTAAAAATTGGTAGCTATTTTAACATCATACATATTTCAGTGTATGAAAAATTTGGTAAAGTTTCTAAGTCTGAAGCTTTGTAAAATCACATAAAATCTAGATAAATATGACTTTTCTCAAAGAAGATTTCTAAGTTACAAAAAAAAATTTTTTTAAGAAAATTTTATGCAATGGTTTCTTTGAGAAATTGTTTGATTTTTTAGTCATGTCATTAAATTTTCATAGAAAAATTATAATAAAATTTTTTAAAATTTGATTAAATGTAGTTTTTATTATGTCAACAAATTTTTAAATTTCTAAGTTCAAAAAATTTAATTTATAATAGAATACCGAATTCTTTTTTTAAATGGTTTAAAATTTGAATCCGCGACTGAAAATATAAAATTTCTTATAAAATTACTTTATTATTTTTTTTTATAAAAATTTATTCAGCGGAGACATGGTTTTTAAAAAATGTCATATTTTGATTTTGGCTGATTTTGCCTATATAGCTCTCAAACATGTGTAAAAAATCAAACAAAATATAAGTTCTGTTCGTAGCTTAGTTTCCGACTACGTGTTTTGTAAAATCGCCTATAATATAACTATCAATTCTTACAAACACGATTTTCTTTACAAAAACGATAAAAAGTTTTATAAAAGCTATTGTACAGTGATTCTTATGGAGAATTGACTTAATTTTCTTTAACTACGACTACTTTAAAATAAATTTTTCGAATAAAATAAAAAAATGTTGAAGTTGAAAAAATTTAATTCTTAATAATTTTAAATAATTATATATTTTTTTCGGTTTGCGATCCGTTTGTTGTATTGGTTGAGTTTTTTTTGATAAAAAATTAAACATATATTTAAAATAAAATAAATTTTAATAAAATTGAAAATTTTCAAAACTGAATTCAAAATTTTTTTTTTGAATTTAAAAATTATTGTAATGCACGACCAATTTTTTTTTTCATAAGTTGCAGTATAGTTGACTGTGAGCACTTGAATTTATAAGAAACTTTCAATGTAATAATTTGAATTTTTTCATCACGTGATAATTTTCTATTGTGGCGGCCGTGGCGTAGTGGGTAGTGTGTGCGGCTCATACACCAGTGAACCTTGGTTCGAATCCTCCATCTGACACAGAAAGTTTTTTCAATTGAATTAATTTTTCTGCTCGGCCGTCACCTCTCTGCAGACAATGACAAGCCTCAGAGAGTAAAAACTGCAATGAAAAGCTTATTGAGAACATAAGCCGTTCGGAGTCGGCGTAAAACATGTAGGTCCACTTCTCTATCATTTGTGTGCAAACATTTCACATCACACACAACGGTCAAAGTCCTTTCAAGGACTGAAATTGCCATTTTCGTTTTTTTTTTTTCGATAATTTTCTATTAGAGCCCTGCATAAATATATTTATCAAATGAATATACTCTGATTCTCTGCTGTAGCAGTCACTGCAAGCAAAGCTGCAAGCGAATAAATATAAACAACAGGTCGTGTAGCAACAGGTCGTGTAGCGCAAGAGAATAACTTTTTATTTGTTCTCTGTTCTCTTTTCATACACTTTTGCACTGAGGTGAGCTTGCGATCTACGCGTTGTTTCACTTTTTTCTCTGAACACTTCATAAACTACACGAATACTCAGGTATCTGCTGCAGTGATCTGAATAAGAGTTAATAGGTTGGGGTTTCCCCGCAATAAGCTTTTTGTTATTCTTAATGCATATTTCTGTTATTTTTTGTTGCTTTATTCGCTACCTTCCATACAAGCCACACAAACACTATCGAAAATAGCTTATTTCGGCCGTAGCTGAACTCCTAGAGTGGTCAAATATATGAGATGGTATTATTTTTTGCCCCTCAATATTTCTTCCAAACACACCTACCCCCATCTGCCACCTTTCTTTGGGGTGTCATACAAAAAACACAAAAGCTGTCGCAAATAGTTTATATCGGCCATAGCTGAACTCCTAAAGGGGTCAAATATGTATAATTTGGTCCTATTATTTTTTGCCTCTCAACATTTCTTCCGATCTGCCACCATTCTTTGGGTCCCAATACAAAATTCATCTATTTTCTACGAACGAACGAATAAAAAAATATTCGCTAAATACTCAGGGTATGAACACTGATATTTTTGGTTATTTTTTATTGCTTTAATTGCTACCTGCTGGGGTTAGTAAAGCATCATGCTCTTATTCTCTTCGTTTCTTAGTACCCTTTCACATTGGTCAAGAACTTGACGAAAGCTTCTACATTGGTCAAGAATTGAATTCAATTTCATATCTTGTTTGCTTGTTTTCTTAAAATTTAAAACAAACAAACGTAAGCGACTGAAGCCAACAAATTAATAAGAGAGAGAGAGAGATGCACGACGATATACAAGAAATAAAATTAAGTAATCTGAGAAAAATGCGAAAAGAACAAAAGGGAACACGAAAAAATTGACGGTACAGAGACATCGAGACCGTCAACTTTTTCTGCCCTTCGTCGCTTCCGATTTGCGGCGAATTGCCTATGTGAAAAGGGTCTTATATCTGAATAAAACAAAGAGAGTGTTTGAGCAGGTATGAACAAAGCAGAAAAGGTATAAAGCATGGCAGAATTATAAGGTAGGGCCGACTCGGAGAGGAATGAAGTAGAAAGAACGAAGAATGAAGTAAAAAAGCTGTTCATCGCGAAAATACTGTCACAGGTTATGTTACATTTTATAGTTTTTTTTAATATTTTCACTCAAATTATCACAAATTTAACACCCGCGACCGCTCTATTTGCAATTTGGAAACATAAAATATATTCTTCATTTGCAATTTCTACGAAATTCGTCGTTTTGACAGCTAACCAACCTTTTCAATATCCACTCTTTGTTGACGCGTGAGGGCACTAAGCAAAGCGGCCTTACCTTATAATTCTGCCTTGGTATAGAGGAAATTTTTTTATTCAATAGCAAGAGAATATATACAGGGAGGCGAAAACAAAAAGCATACTCATGCAGGGCTCTATTGCAGTGTCTGTCAAAAATAGTAATGAGCGTGTGTTGGTGAGCAGACAAAATTGTGCACTAAAAAAAAAAACTATTCAAATTCAAAAATTCAACTAAATTCAAAAATATTAATTATATGCAAGGTTTTTTTTTTTTGTGTAACTAAATCGAAAGAGTTTTAAAAGTCGTATGTTCACTTGTTTAAGGAGTTACAGCTTGTAAGGAAACAAGATGAATATGATGGGATTTAAGTTGTGTTCTATGCGCACTTTAATATTATGCTTTGAGCGCAATTTCTTATAAGTCATATATTTTTTAATTTGTCTGCCTTTAATTAATTGCGCTGCTTAGAGCAGATGAACTTTAGATAGGAAAAAACTTGTCTTTACACCGAATGCAAACCACCAATTGATAAAGATCATTTATGTACCTGCTCTCGTCCGATACATATGAAAAAACTCTGCAATCGTTTAATTTGTTTTTAATTTCAGAATAATTATATGTGCTAATTTGTACAGTGCGACAGACAATGATGTTGTTAGATAAAGGCAACGTTGCTATAGTTATGCCTGCTTCGCTATCAAGTTTTAGCAAAATTTTAACGCAACTATCTTTAATAAATGCTCCATCTGAGAAAGGACTACCTTTTTTTGCAATATTATAGCTTATTAATTTAGATAATGCTATTTTTAATTTAATTTGTTTGTTTTTTACATTGCTCTCATCCAAGTTTTCTGCCATTTCAGAAATCCAATTCGGTATTTTATGCGAAAGAAATTGCTTGTTTCTTTTTATAAAATCTTTGCTTTTCTACATTATTTCCTTCATATTAGTTTTCTTATGTCCTTGGAACGAAACATAACATAAGACGCATTAAAATCCTTCAAAAGCGTTTGAAATCATAGTAAAATTTTTATACATATTTTCATTTGTCGTCTTAAAACATTAAATTTCTCGCTGTAGAGTATCATGAAAAGCGCTCTCGATGCTGTCTCAATAGCGACTAAGCGCGAGAGAGTAAGAATACGTGTGAAACGAGAGAGCTCTTAAGATCCCAGGGTGGAAGGCACTGCTCTATTGCCTATATTAAAGGTCTGCAGAGAACCATCCATACTACTTGTACAAACATATAAAATAAGTAAAAACTTGATATTATTGGTACAAATACAACAACGAGTAAAGCTTAACTTATGTATACATATTTTGGATTAAGCAGAGAGCGTATCATCTCTTTCTCTGGCTCTCATTGTAATTTCAGCTTTTTTCTCTTTATCAGCTCTACTAAGTAAAGTAACTGTTTTAACTCTTTTTAAATGGATGTATCCATTCAAAATGGATATTCCAGATAGTTCTCTTTGTGTTAATCTCGTGCTTTCACTTTTTCTATGCTACTAAAATGTTAAACTATGCTAGTAGTGGTGTAACGGATATGGATTCTGTGAATCGATAGCTTTATATACGATACTTTTGTCACATTTATTAATTTGTAGTTTCATTTAGTAGTCGACAAAAATGCTTTTGTTATGTTTATTTTTTTTTTTTATGAAATAAATTTAAAACTTGAATGCATTGCACTTATATAAAGTGTTTCTTTAATTGTTTTATTAAAATAATTCGCTCTTTATTATTTATGCTATTGACGTCACATATCCAGATGTTCCATGTAGAGATAACAATATTAGCGATATATCTGTTTGTTGCGTATGTTCTCAAACTAGTATTCTTGATGCTTTATAATTTCACTCTCACATGCATGATCTATCGTTATGTAAAAGAGAAATATTCCATGCATACTCAATGCTTAGAGAGCGAAACCGATGCAAGTTGATATAAGAAAAAATAACAACACATAACTAGTATGTTTGGATGGTTCTTTGCAGAGCTTTAGTCTATATTCCCGCGTTTTTAACGTCGCAGTAACGTATCACATTTCATAATTTTGCTATTTTACATATTTGTGGAATATTAATGAAGCAATCCTTTTTCCAATAAATTAAAAAAAAAAAAATTCCACTGCTTATTCGAATTATATGAAATAATGAAGGGTTCCCAGTGAAGCAGTTTTTGTACTTCATGTATTAATTTTCGCAATTATATTTTTTAAAAAGCAATGTTAATTTTCAATTTGTACCTTTGCTCTAAAATCATTGACATAAATCAAATATTTTGTTCTAAAAATTAATTCGATAAAAACAATTCAAATAACTAGTCTCTCTTTTCTTAAAAAAAAAAGACATATTCAAACGAATTATTCGAAAAGCAACACTTTAGTTGCTTGGAAAAATTACCATAACCTGGTACTGGTTTTTTGTGGTACTTACAAATTCTTCAGTGAAAATCTCCCCCCATGGAAAATCCTGTCTACGTGCCTAGCTCACTCACATACATATGTACCATACTCTAACACGTCTGTATTTGGAAAACAAATTCATTTGGTAGATTTTTAACACCAACACGAACCTCGATGTAAAAATTTATGTTAATTGTAAAGAAAGCAGTGTTAAAGATTATTTCAATAAATTAACACCATCACACTTACACAGAAATTTACATACACATAGTAATAGCACTTCAACAATAAATGCTTAGCTTTAAGTGTTGAACATTTTAACAAAACACAAAACCTAATAAACACTTTTTGGCAAAACAAGGAAAGGGTGCTGTTGGAACCCTGCCTCCACTTCTCCTTGTTGGGGGTGAAGACTGTTGTATCATTATATTATGTGGCTTAATTGCAGCAGACTTCAAGCTGTCTGTCTCATTGGCAATTGTTATGAATTCCCATGAATTTAAGCTAGCAGCAGCAGCTCAATAAGGATCATTTCATTACAGCAGCAGTTATTGTAAAAATATTTCGAATAATATGAAAGCAAGAAAGTAAAGGTGGCATTAAATAGGTGAAACATCAGCAATGAGTGATTGATTGTTTTACTCTGAGAATTTAAGGCAGCCTGTCAGTTGTGCTGTTTTTATTTATTAGGAGTTTTTCTTGAAGATTCTTTTGTAACATAAACTTTTATAATATTTAATAATTGCTTAGAGATTTTTTTTTTAAATTGTATTTGGAACATTTCTTAATTGTGGTCGATTATGATTTTGATGTTGATTTGATATTAAATTGATTTGATTGCATTTACCAATAATTTTCTTCCATTTTTTTTTTAATTTTTGTACTTGTACTCTAGTTGGAATAAGTGTGAATAATAACACTGTGTGACGAAATCAATAAAAAAAAAAAAAAAAAAAGAAGGCACAACCAAACCACAAATAGAAAATCTAATAGAGGGATATGTTGAGAGTCCATAACACCAGGTCGGACCTGTCAATGTGATGACATTGTTTTTTCAAGTTTTTTTGATAAATTTTTATAGTTGGAATGTTAAAATTTTGTTGTATCGACAAATAAAGCGTGTAGCAAAGCAAATTCTTGTATATTTCCATAAAATATCAATTTAACTTAAATAAATATTCCAATAACGACATTTGTTTTTACACAAAAATTATTTTTAAGTAAGAATACCTTTCTTTTAAATTCAAGAACATTGAAATCGGCTAAGAATTCACTAATTGTTACATAAATCAACCTTTTGAGGAAGATTTTTCATATTCTTTATAGCGCAAATTAATTGATAATTCTTAACGCGAAGTAATGAGATTAGTTCGGTAAACCGTGCACTAATCTGAGGAAAGGGTTAATTCGGCTTTGCATAAATGAATGCTTTTTAAAAATGGTGGACCTACAAAATTTCGCTTTTATTCATTTCGTAGAGTATACCACTCTTGTATGTGACTTACTTAAGTATATTACTTTTGTAGTAAGAGCTGTTCTCTTGAATGGAGACATCAACTCTAAAAACTGCCTTATAGTTCATTTATTGAGTGTATAGTATAGTTTGTTATTTAAATAAAACTTTTTAAATTGGTTTTTGCGAAAAGGGACAGCTTCTAACCGTGGTGCAATATGAGCTTTTTACGATAAAGTTTCCATTGCAATGAAATTTATGCGTTTATGTGATAAAATATTACACCACGCATATACAATATTATTGATATAATAATTTCCTACAAACATAATAAAAAATGTAACCTTAAATTTTGTTATACTAAAATAGCGTTGGTTGTATTGTATATATACATAAATTCTTATAAAACTCTCTTATGAGTATATATCTTAATTCTCTTAAGAGTGTATATCGGCAAAAGATCTGTAAAAGTCTTGTCTAAGTGCGTGTTTATAGTGCCGACTTGTTGCTGGCAACGCGTCATGCTTTATGCAGCTGGTAGTGCGTATAGTGCGCGCTTGCAGCCGCCGACTTGTTGCAGCTGGTTTTTGACTAGTTTGGGTTTGTTTGTACATATATTACGTTTTTTTCTGTTTATTTTTGCAATCGAAGCATCATAAAAGTCATGTGATTTCGTGTACACTGTGAACAGAAAAGAAAAAAGAAAGTGAAAAGACAAAAATGAGAAAAAAAACTGCTGAAACGCACTTTCAGCTACTTTAAGTCACTTATAAGTCTCTTGCTATTCCAGCTTGTTTATCACCTCGGTTTTTAGGCATTTTAGGCTTGTTTGTATATGTTAGGTTTTTTTTTTTTTTATTTTTGCAATCAAAAAGTCATTTGATTTCGTGTACATTTTTTGCTTTCCTGAAACCAACACACAACAAGTGAGAAACAACATAAATCATTTATATGTGTTAGTAAATATTTGTTTATATTTATGCATTACACAAACTTGTTGATGGCTTAATTAACCAATTTTGTGTACTTCTTTCTTGTTGCTCTTCTTTCTTGCTAGCGTGTGTGGCTATTCAAGGAAATACCAGATATTTGCTTCGTATTGTTTTCTACATATCGATCAGTTTGTTTTTTTTTTTGTCACTTCATTTTTGAATTCTTTTCTCTGCACATAGATGCAAAAGGAACACAAAACTGCGTTTACGTTAGCGTGCGTTCTTTCTACACATTTGCTTTTGCACACAAGAAAAAACAAAAGAACAAAAGGTGCATCAGCAAAAACAACAAAAAAAGAAATATATATATGTATTTTGTTGGAGTTTCTTTTTTTTTTGTTGTGGCTTAGATTGTTGCGTTTTCTTTTTTATATTTTTGAATGAAACTTATAAATGAGAAATGTATAAAATCAAACAAAACACATGCAAACCGTGCGAGCGAGCGAGCGAGAAAGCAACAATCGTCACGCTGGTTACCTGTGCACAAGTGACTTACAGTTGCTTGTTCGGCTGGCACTATACGCACTTTGAGCTTGTTTCATATGATTTGTTTGTGCAGCGTTTTCCAGCTTTTTCTCTCGGTTCGGTCCGGCACGGACAATGTTCTTAGAGTGTTGATCTTGTTTCAGAGGTCTTAGAGATCGATGTAAGGGCGTTCTGAAAATTACAACTCGCACTTATATAGTGCCAAAATTAGCTTAGAAGAGTTTTATAAGTATCTTACAGATATCGTTTAGAGCTAATCATAAGTGTATCAATCTTAATAATTTCTCTTCAAAAAGTCTTTAGGATAAAATAAAGATAGCAATTGTTGATTGGGATGGTAAGAATTAGTTTTGTGTACAAAATTTTCACAGCTTCGGGATAATTGCTTTGGTTAAATATACCAGATTACCGATGTCGGTGTGGGAAGTGAACCTGTGAGTAATTTTTATACCAACTTGCCTTCAGTATAAAAGTGTTATGTGTATATTATCTGATTTGTGATAAATTTTTGGCGAAATTTACTAGTTTATCGATTTCGGTTATATGGTAGATTGGCGTATTTGTAAGATATTTTGGTTAATTTCTACACTAACTTGTCTTTAGTTCTAAACAGTTATGTGTATCAAATTTTATAGATCTGGAATAAATTTAAAATCGATTTTTATTATATAAGATGTAGGCGTGTTAGTCGACGAATTTGGTTCAACTGTGTAACCAACTATTTCTTGCTATAAGAAACTAAATTCTGTAAACTAAATTCTAAACTAAATTCTTTTGCTCTGCAAAATTTTGTTTGGGAAATATGCCAGATTACCTACTAAGGTTATATGTCAAGCGGGGCTGTCATTTAACCGATTTCCATAAAAATTTGTGTAAACATTTCTCAACTCATATTTTTTTTCGAACTTCTTTAATTTTTGTTCACTCGCCTTATGGGTGCGTTACACTGTGCGCTGGTGGCAGTCACTATAGGGCATTGTTTGATAAGCAGACATGCCGATATATTAGGAGTTATTTTAAATGACATCGGTAGAAGCTTCAGGGACAATGCTGTGCAAGAAACGATTGCTCACCTTCCATGTTCTTATGCTGCGGTAGCTAGAAGAAGACACGAATATTAAGACTCTTTCTTTTGCCATGAGCTTGACGATCTGTCAACGACAAGCGTCAGGCGTCTAATAAACTTTATTAAAAGCTCTAAGTGGTCCCTTTTAGAATAGAGGCCTTGTGTGCAGCCGTATTAAAATAAACCTATAGGGCTTAAGTGAGCTGGTATGTATTTTTTATATACATCGCCTGCCATCTATAGTATAGCTAACCTAACTTTGTGTATTCAGATTTTATTAGCATACTTAAAAGTGCAACAAAAAAAAAAAAACAAAAAAAAGAAACTGGCACTTGAGTGGAATTTCTACTTTATTATTAAGGCTTGTCTAGCCAGTGTAATGGGTGTCAACTTTAAGCTTTGAATGTCTACTTTGCATTTATGTGATCTGCATTGCCACATTTCAACACTGTGTTCATTATATTCAATTTTGATAGCCAACTCCGAAAAATAATGACTTTAAAATTTTTCCGACTATGTGAATGTACATATCTTTAGGGTTAAAAATTAATATCTAATTGAAATTTATAACATATGGATTACAGCGGTTCAATTTGTTTCGGCTGAAATGTTTATTGTTGCAATCATTGAATTTTGTATTCTACGTGAAATTCTAAGAAAATTTATTTTCAACAAAATTGCGTTCAAAGAATTTAATTTAATATGACTGTGACTTATGAGCATCATTTAATTATATGGCATAAAATTGTATTACATGTCACTCATACGCCACGATGCACTTGCCTTTAAACGGAATTTTGATGAAAATAAATTCACCCAAACCATATGCTGCCGAAGATTTTTTCTTAGAACTCAACGAAAAATACAAAAATCGATGATTACAAGACTAACAAATAATCCGACCTAATATGCATGTTTTTCTTTTATTTTTTCCATGCTATTCCCTAGATTAAATATTATGGAAAACATTTTAAATTTGAATATAGAACTTTTGAGATTTTTGTATGCGCCAAAAAAAAAAAAAAAAATAAAATGCTGTTGAAATTATTCCTAGTGTCGCGGCAAGACACTCACGTTTTCGCAAGGGAACGTGTGTTTGTTTTGAATTTGTTAAAAAAAAAAAAAAGAAACAATTGCCTCATGGACAACACACACACACACACACACACAGATACATTTATATTGAACAGATTTAACTTATAAATTCAACGAAATTTATACGCTACATGCACTAAAGTTCCGTTGCCGTTGTATAATACATGCGCAAGCAATGAAAGATAAATACTTTCACATGAACTCACACACACACAAAAAAACTCCAACACTAGCATTGGCCGCAGCACACATGGATACAATCGAAATAAAGGTTTCGATTTAGTTACTGTTGTTGGCCATGTTGGCGGAAGGAAACCCATCAGTGTGCCAGACATTTACACCCCAACAGTTTCCGGTTGAGTATCAGTGATGCGCAACGACGAAAACTTTATCGGTACGCGCGGCTTCATCGGCTGCAATTGAGCTGCCGTTGGCTGTATTTTGGTGCGATATCTGTGCGCTTTGTGTTGTAATCCCAAACGTAACCTCAAGATACTCATAAGATGTAATTTTCTGCACCTTATTTTTCTTCTTCTTCTTCTTCTCTAACTATCTCTTTCAGCTGTAAGTGTTTTTTTATTTTTGCTTCGGTTTTTTTTTCTGTTGCTTTTTTGGATTTTATATATTTTAGCTTTGGCTACGGATGCTCTAAGGATTCATTCGTTTGGTTCGTTTGTGCGCGCTACATAGGAAAGTTATTTTTAAGCAGTTCCGGCAGATTTCTTTTGTTCGATTTCTTTTTCATTTATGGCAACTGTGTGTTTTTCCTCTTCCATTTAGTCCTCAATCTTTGTGTGCTAAATAAAGCAGTTGGTTTTCTTCGAACATTTTTCTTTTACACTCTTATACGATTTGGTTTTTTTTTTTTATTTCATACCTCTTGTTGCTGATGTATATTTTATTTTTGTTACACTTCCAGTTTCAGGACGAGCTCGATTGCCAACCTGCCTACTATGCTGCCTGACTATTCTAACGTAGGCCACTTAAATTTTGCGCATTATATTCCAATCACGTCGTTGTAGGTTCTGGCTCGTGTCTTGCACGTAGAATTCTGTCTGTCTGTTCTATGGTTTGTTTGTCTGTATGTCTGTCAGCTAGATTATGGTTTTCGCTTTTGTGCAAATTATTGTTTTTGGTGTAAATGTGGTGTCAAAGTTCACATACGAATCGCATTTATTTTCATATAATACTGAGCAAATCTTACGTTTTTGGCATCTTTATGATGAGAGCACATCGTTGAAAGCACAATGAGCTTTTTTTTCAACTGTGCAGAATTTTGTAAAAAAAGCTGGCACAGTGGCGCAAGTGAGCTCAAAATTTAATTCCTGGCTTAAGTGGTTGCATTAATTTTATGTTCATGATTAAAAATAGATTCATGCATTTTACTAGATTGAGCTAAATTCTTTTAAGTCGTATACATTTTATTTAGTTTCGTAACTAGATGACAAAAAACTATTGCATATAATGTTTAGTTTAGGCACTTGGAGTATAATTATTATATAATGGTGGCGTCATAACTGTTTTCTTATGGTCGACAAATGTCGAAGTTTCAAAAATTTACTTTTTAATTATTTTAACATTTTTCTTTTGGAAATAAATTGAATCGCAAAATGTCATATTCGACTTTTAACGAAACCCGAGCATTACTGGAATCGCACAGAGCCAAAATTTTAATACGCAAGCTAAAGATCCTTAGAGGGTTAATATAGCAAAAAAGAAAGAATAACTAAAGAGTACTTTTTTATTCCTTTCTGGTAAAATTCCCTATATACACCGAGAAAAAAAGCAATAGGTGATTAGGTGATTCACATTCGGCTTGAGTAAAGAGAATTGTATGGGAATTATAAACTTATGCTTATTCACCTAAGCAATTTAATGTTTAATACATTGCTATGAAAGCACATACTTCGATACCTTGCCAAAAAAAAAAAAAATATTTGATTCACCTAAGCCCAAAATCCAAAAATATAGAATTAAAAAACAACTAGCATGGATGGCTTAAGCATAGTTTTGAGCTATTTTCTGCAAAAAACAACACAGTTGCGTCATTAGACACACGAGAGAAGGATAGATTTGGTAATAGTTTTTTTTTGTAATAAAACCACTTTTAAATTCAAAAATAGCATAAAGTAAATTAAAAAACACACCTTAATATTCACAGCAGTAAATTTTATTACATTTCATCAACAAAAAAAAAGAAAAAACAAAAATTTTTTTTTCTTTGCCCGCCGTGCGGAATCGAACCTGGAACTTTTGGTGCCAGTCTATCGCTCTACCAACTGATCCAAGCAGCCTTGCTACTACTTGCTGACATAACTGCAGCTATGTTAACAGATGCAGTATGTCGCAGAGTTCTGTTGATAGCTATACAACAAAAATCTTTTAATAGATTACTGTGTTATGCTGCAGCATAACTTCAGTTGTAATTAATATTGACTAAATCACTCCACATAACGAAGGAGTTTGGCTCAATGCGTTGTGTAGTGTTTTTATACACAGTGGTATCGGTTCGTTGTGGGTTCGAATCTCGACGGCATGCGCAGGTAAAATTTTTGTATTTGATATTTAATTTAATTTAATTTAATGCTCTTGTTATAATAGACGTCAAGCAGCAAGAAAAGCCGAAAAGTCATTAATTTCTAGTAAAAAAATGGTGTTGATAAAAGAAAGTTTTCTTTTGTGTTGTTGTCAATTTAAGTCAAGCAAATCACAGAACGGGAGGCGGCGGCAGCTTCAAAAAAAAAAAAAGGGAAAATAAAAAAGGCAAAGCCCGAAAAAAGCTCTATTTTTGAAATTAATTTTTTTTTTTAAAAGTAACATAGTGCATAAAAACTACCAAATACTTGGTTAATTTATCACCCAAATAAAAATTGGCAAGTCAACATGTAAAAGTTAGGCGTTTTGATAGAGTACTTGGGTGGCTGAAAACTACCAAAGTCACCTAGGTTTTTTTTTTCATTTAACATAAGCTTTTTTCTCGGTGTAATACGCTACAAGATAAAATTTTTATCTCTTCTTAATTTTTTAAAAAAAAATGTATATTAATAAATTTAATTTTCATATTAATACTGAATTTCAGTTTCTACCGTATATTACTGTAAGAGCTAAATTGCAGTTATGACCAAAATTTCAGTTTCGGTCGGACACTACTAGATAAAGTGAAAAAAATAAATTTTTTCAAAATATTCCCAATTCATATTTTCACTTTTGATACCCCAACGCGTACTGCGTAAGGGGTATATTAACTTTGTCATTCCGTTTGAAACGCCAATAAGGAGGCGTGGCAGATATAGAAAAGTATATATATTTTTGATCAGCATCACCTTCTGAGTCGATTTCCGTGTGTCCGTCTGTATGTCCATCTGTCGGCACGATTACAGCTGTAATTTTAAAGCTATCGCAATGAAATTCAAAATATAAGCTTCTTTTTAAAAAAGGAAGATCAAATTCGAGAATGAGCTAAATCAGATGAAAACCACGCCTACCTCCCATACAAAGTGACTTTTTTTTTATGCGTAAAATCTCTTCAAAATCCACAAATATTAATGAAAGGCCTTGAAATTTGATACGTATGATTTGATATCCAATATAAATCCTCACCATGAAATTTGAAAAAATCGGATGAAAACCACGCCTACCTCCCATACAAAGTGACTATATTTTAACAGTAAAATCTCTTCAAAATTCACAAAAATTAATGAAATGCCTTGATATTTTGCGTGTAAAGTTTGTTCTTTAATACAAATCATAGCAATGAAACTTGAAAAAATCGGATGAAAACCACGCCTACCTTCCATACAAAGTGACTATATTTTAACAGTAAAATCTCTTCAAAATTCACAAAAATTAATGAAATGCCTTGATATTTTGCGTGTAAAGTTTGTTCTTTAATACAAATCATTGCAATGAAACTTGAAAAAATCGGATGAAAACCACGCCTACCTTCCATACAAAGTGACTATATTTTAACAGTAAAATCTCTTCAAAATTCACAAAAATTAATGAAATGCCTTGATATTTTGCGTGTAAAGTTTGTTCTTTAATACAAATCATTGCAATGAAACTTGAAAAAATCGGATGAAAACCACGCCTACCTTCCATACAAAGTGACTATATTTTAACAGTAAAATCTCTTCAAAATTCACAAAAATTAATGAAATGCCTTGAAATTTTGCGTGTAAAGTTTGATCTTTAATACAAATCATAGCAATGAAACTTGAAAAAATCTGATGAAAACCACGCCTACCTCCCATACAAAGTGACTATATTTTAACAGTAAAATCTCTTCAAAATTCACAAAAATTTATGAAATGCCTGGAAATTTTGCATATAGGCTTTGGTCTTCAATATAAATTCTGGCAATGAAATTTAGAAAAATCATATAAAAACCACGCCTACCTCCCATACAAATAAGCTTTACATTAACCGTAAAATCCCTTCAAAATCTGCTCAAATTGCAGAAATGTCTTGGAATTTTATATATAATATAGACTATCACTATGATATTTGGCAAAATCGGATGAAAACCACGCCTACCTCCCATACAAAGTGGCTTTATTAAAAACGTTAATAAAACGTTTCATGACTTGAAATTTTGCATACTAACTTTTATATTTAACATAAGCCACCTTTTGATATTCGGCAAAATCGGATGAAAACCACGCCTACCTTTAATACAAAGTGACGTTATCAAAATTAAAAAACTTTCGTAAATATATAAAACTGAATGACATCGCGTCTTTATGTACCCAAGTTCCGCCCACGTCGTTTATCCAACCCATACATATATTCTTCGGTAAAATGAAGGAGTCTTTATACTAGAAAAGTGGGTGTGGCATTTTACTTTGCTTACAAATTACTCTATGCGGCAGCTTAAGGGTAAAATTAAATTAAGCGTTTGACACAAATATTTTTGCAGATCATACATAAAAATTTTATAGACGTCGAAAGTCTTTGGATATACTTCAGTACGGCCGCGGGGGGATATTTTAGCTTCGGTGCCCTGCCGAAGCTCCATTCCTTATTAGTTTTTAACTATTCTTTTTATAGATATAATTTTTCAACATAATTTATAATATATTTTTTAACAACTACGAGTATTTTGGTTCTTATTCATTCTGCTTCCACACTATTTCATTTGAAATTTTCAGAAGAATGCACCATGGTGCGCATGTTTCCGACGTCAAGACCACTTAAGGCTACTTTAACCAACATTTATGCGTTTTCACTTTCAATGAAATCTTGTTCTTAGAAACGTTCGAATGTATGTTTTTGACATTTTGCAAAACTTTGCACTGATTTTTATTTGTTTTTCAAAAATTTTTCCAATTTCTTCTTTGAATGTTTTGAAATTCTCAAAGTTTTCAATTTTTTTGTTTTTGTATCCTGCAAAGACGTTAATAAAGTAAATTGTGTTTTTGCAAAGTTTTACTCAAAGTGTGAGCGACAAAGGAAAAAAAAGAACTGAAAATCTTCTGCTAAGATTTGAGTCAAGTTAAAGTGAACTTTTATATACTCTGTTGGCTGAAGGTATCAGAACATCGTGTGTCAGCAGCAAAATATTAACAAGTTGAAACACGTTTGACACATTTTATTGTCAAAGTTGTTTGTTATGATTTTGTTGATGAGCCAGATTAGAGCAATGGGCGGTAAAAAGAAAGAAAAAAAAAACAATAGAAAAAAACAACTTCTGAGTTGAACTTAAAGGTAACATTTAAGTTATGGAAAAGTTATGGAAGTGGTAGTGGGCAGTAATGTGGAGTAATAATGTGTGATTAGCGAATACAACAAGAACAGAAAAAAAATGTAAAAATAGTATAGGCAAAATTCTTTAAATCCAAATGTACCTATGATGAAATTATTTTTTGAGTCTGAAATCATTTCAGTTCAAGCCATTCTTAAAACCAATTAGCTGATTTTATGTTCACTTCTTTAACAGCAACAAATTATAACTGAACAGTTATTTTCAATTATAATTTTCAAAATGAAAGAACTTATGTCAAAGATTAATCTGAATGATCGTAAAATCGACAAGCGAAGAAATTATTTTCATTTCCCTCGCTCATAAAACAGCAATGACTACGCTCACTATCTTGACCTTTTGCAATAGCAATAATTACTCTATTAACCCAGAACAAATAAAATTCGTTTAATGCAATCACTGCTCATCACGTGTTTGTCGTTTAGCGCATCACAAGCACGCTAAGTTATGGTCTCTGTTTTTTTTTTGTTTTGTCACAAAAAACGATTTGTCAAAAGTTGTTTTAATTCCTATCATTTATATGTCGATTGACATGAAAATGTCACTTGCGTGTGTAGCAATGAAAAGTAAGAAAAAAAAAATTATATCACTCTGATGACATCACGTGAGAATAATGCTTGCAAACGCCACATCAGCAATAAAAACACAGATCAACGACAGAAAAAAAAGGGGGGAAAAAAGTTGAAAATCACAAAAAAGAAACGCTCATGACACCAAGCAAAACTTTTGACAAAAGCGTGCCTGTAATTTGTTTGCGGAAAACTTAAATTGAATTCGTCATTAAGAATTCACAAAAGAAACAGAGAGACAACCACATGAGCAGGATGTAGAAAGCAGGATGATGATGATGGAACGTATGTAGTTGTTAGCTGCAGCTATGAAAGCGCTGAAAATAGCTAAAATTCTGCCAAAGTTAAAATGCATTTTGAGGGCACAGAAGTTTTGTAGCAATTTTTGTTAATTAAATTGTCACACACGACGTTAAAGTGGCAAACGGTGTGTGTGTGTGTGTGTGCATTTGCATATGCTTGTGTGCGTGTTACACTAATTGCCGTATTTAACCTGCATTTCATGCGGAATTCTTCTCTTTTGCTAGGCTATGTTTTGAGTTTTCAAAGCAAACAAATGCCAAACATTGCAGAAAACTTCCATTAGAGAAAGCTTAAAGTGGAAGGTTCTTTCTTAGATGCATTTGGGCTTAATTGTTTTGGCTAATTTTGTCATTTACCTACGCCTAATTATATTGTCATCAAATTTGTATGTTAAAATGTTCAGAGAATAGCTCTTTGTTATATTAATATAAAGCAAAATTATGAATGAAAGTAGTTCTATGGGGTATATATTTTAAATCGACTCGATTTATGCATTTTCAGAAACGTATTTAATATTTATTGACGATTTAGATGATAAGCTTTATATTCACATCTCAAATTGATAACTTTTGAATAATTTTTTAAGGCACTGTTCAAGTGTAAAATTTTGAAAAAATCTAAATTTTTTTTTCATATTTTTGAATTTTAGACTTTCAAGAATATGACCTTGAGAGGGTTTTTTTTTATTTATTTTTCCGATTCCGTTTTTTTTAATGAGTTGAAGCCATTTCGGCATCTTTTCTAATGCTACCGGAACTCAAATCTTTAAACGCGTTTTTCTCAAAATTATTTTTCCCAACAAAGTTTATCATAATATCTCAAGTTCTAATGAACTGATTAACTTAAAATTTGGTGTGGGCTATTTTTAAAATACTCCGACTAAAATTATGCAAAAATTTTGTTTTTTAATACTTTTAAAAATTTCAAAACTTTGTAATAATGCCAAAAAAATAATTACTTATTTTTTTCAAACAGTCGCAATTTCACGAAAAAAAAATTTATTTTTCTTCTCCTAGTTGGGAATTGTCTTACATTCTTACTAATTAAGATTTTTTTTCAAATAACTACACCGAGAAAAAGCTTATGTTAAATTGAAAAAAAAACCCTAGCATAATTTATAAGATGGCTTTGGCAGTTTTCAACCACCCGAGTACTTTATCAGAACGCTTAAGTCTTACATGTTGACTTGCCAATTATTATTGGTTGATAAATTAACCAAGTATTTGGTAATTTTTAAGCACTACTTTAAAAAAAATTTAATTTCAAATATATAACTTTTTATCGGGTTTTAGTTTTTTTTATCTTCCTTTTTTTTTGAAAGTGCTGCCTTCCGTTCTGTGATTTGCTTGACTGAAGTGGGCAGCAACACAAATTTTTCTTTTACCAATACTGTTGTTTTTTTCTCAGAAATCAATGACTTCTCGGCTTTTGTTGCTGCTTGACGATTATTATAAGAAGAACATTAAATTAAATTAAATTAAATATCAAATACAAAAACTTTACCTTCGCATGCCGTTAAGATTCGAACCCACACCAACCGATACTATTGTGTATGAAGTCACTACACTACGCTTCGAGCTAAGCTCCTTCGTTACGCAGAGTGAGTTACGCTGCAGCTATCGACAGAAGACTGCAACATACTTCATCTGTTAATACAGCATCTGTTAACATATGTGAATCAAATATTTTTTCTTGGCAGGGTATCGAAGTATGTGCTTGCAAAGCAATGTATTAAACAATAAAGTGCTTGGGTGAATTAACGTATAGATGCAGTTATGTCAGCATCAAAAATTTACTGGTGTGAATATTAACGTGTATTTTTTAATTAACTTTATGTTATTTTTGAACTTAAAAGTGGTTTTATTACAAAAAAAAAAACCATTAAATTACCAAATCTATCCTTCTGTCGTGTGTCTAATGACGCAGCTGTGTTTTTTTTTGCAGAAAATAGCTCAAAACTATACTGAAGCCATCCATGCCAGTTGTTTTTTTATTTTGTATTTTTGGATTTTGGGCTTAGGTGAATCAAATTTTATTTTTTTTTTTAGCAAGGTATCGATTTATGTGCTTTCAAAGTAATGTATTAAACAATAAATTGCTTATGTGAATAAGCATAAGTTTATGATTCCCATACAATTCTCTTTACCCAAGCCGACTTAGGTGATTTACCTATTGTTTTTGTTCTTGGTGTAGAAGGGTTGAAATCGTGTCAAGATAGAAGCACCCTTTTCTTAGCACAGCCTGTAATTTTCTCAATGCTTATTTTTTCATGTTATATATTTTTTTTTTTGGTTTTTTTGTTGAAATATGGATACTAAAAATATATTTAGTTTTTCTTTATTGAGTTTTAAAAATCTCCCAAAATTTTTTTTTGTAGACTAGAAAACTGCTTTAGAATCAAGATAAGGTTTACACCTCAAATTCAATAATTTTCTTCTAAAATTCCACATTTTATATATAGAATTCTATTTCTAAGCTCAAAATTTTAAAAGTCAAATCACAAGTTAAAAAGTGGAATTTGAAATGTAAAAGGTTGAATTTGAATTGAAAATCTGTAAGTATCGGTTGGTGGAATTATGTCAACAGTTTCTTTAAAATTACTTAAATACTTAGAATCACCTTGTTCAAAAAGAAAGGTTCATTTATTGAATAAAACTAAAGTACAAGTTTGTTCATCTAAATCAATATTGTTGCCTTCAAAGTAGTCCCCGTCGGCTGCAATGCACTTATGCCAGCGCTTGATCCAGTCACGGAAACCTTTCTGGAACACGGTTTTTGGTATGGCCATCAGACAGTTCACCGATTTTTTCATGACCTCTTCTTTGCTGGTGAAACGCGTTCCTCGAAGCTATTACACTATGCAGCTGTAATATTTGTACTTTTCTTGACAAGGCATTTTTTTACACAAGGAGCTAATAAACGTGTCAATGGAACTAGGCATGTTAACGGGATTGCATTTATACTATATTTCGCACTATGTCCCTTGAACTCTCACATCAGATTCAAAATCAGCGACCCCATTCAAAAAGCACATTTGTAGGGTTCACCCTAGTGTCAAACAAAATGTATGTACCTCTGGCATTAGAATCGAAATCAGCGACTTCCGATACTGCAAGTACGTGTTGAAAGTCTACATACATTTTTAGGGTCCACCCTATTGTTAAACCAAATTGTTTGAATTCTGACATCAAATTTCTAATCAGCGACCTCTTATACTTCTAGCACATGCACAAAAAGTGTTAAAAAAAATTTTTTTTCGGTCCACCCTTGAGTCACTCAAAATTTTTTTTAATTCTGACATTCGATCTTAAAACAGCGACCTCCATGCCAGCATATAAATATCTAAAGCGAAAGACAACATTTTTATCCAGAGTGCGGAGAACGATTAAAATAAAATACTTCTCATTAATCGTTCCCTACAAAAAAACTTATTTTCAATACTTCTCACGAACGATAAATAAAGCGAAGCCAGCAGAGCTTAATCGTTCACTAGCAAACAATCGTAAAAAGTGAGTTTTTCAGGAGTGAGAAGTATTGCGCAGCAGCAGCACAAATATTAATCGGCAGAAAATACAATACAGAAATTATATTTTGATCGATTGCGATCGGTTTTTGGACTCATTTTCTGAGTGCGTTATGGATCATAGCTTATGGGGTTTTTTATAAGTTGTGTTGGTTTCTTGTGTCCAAATGAAGGTAAGTTTGATGCAAGGCTTAAAGAAGGATTTTTTCGGCACCTTTTTTGACACTACGGTGAGCCCATAAATTTTTTTTTTTGTGTGGGGGTCGCTGTATTTAAATCTGATGTCAGCTTAAAAAAAATTTGTTTGACACTAAGGTGGACCTTTAAAAATGTTTTTGTTTTTAAAATGTTTTATGTGTGTGCTGGCAGTATTAGCGAATTACTGAACTTAAATCTGAATTCAGAACTAAAAACAAATTTATTTGACACTGTGGTGGACATTTATACAAATTTTTTCTTAAATTTTGACATGTAATGGGTCTATTAGTGGTTGGTGATTTTAATCTGATATCAGAACTTAGAAAATTTTTTGTCATTATGGTGAACCCCTATTTTTAAAAAATAAATTTAGGAGTTCAGCCAAAAATTAAATAACAACTTTAAGACAAAAAAATACGTAATAATTCTTCATCGAAATACTCTTTAACAAATAAAATAGCATTACTTTTAAAATTTAAATTATATTAATTCATTAAAGGGAACCTTAATGCGTATCGATAGCAGTTTTCAGCCAATTTAATGCTTGCGTCGCCCAGGGAACAGGGGGCGAACCTTCACATGGCAACGTGTCTGACCGCCTCAACCTGGCGAGGCCAGCATTATCCATGTCGAAATCGTCTCAAGTCGACTCAAACCTCCAAGTGGTGTTCCCTGGGCAACGGCAAACTGGCATCCGTCAGTTTGACGGCTAATTTGAGCGGCGGGTCACTCCATAGACCTTAAACATGGAATGTGCGCAGGGTTTGGGTCCCGCCACATTACTACTGCCCAATGAAAACTAAACCAGCCTCGGATAAGAACCCCAATTACGTTGACGACCACCGCAAACGAAAAACGGACAATGATTTACGGATATGCACCTGGAATGTCCGGACCCTTTATAGGGAAGGTGCCATTATCCAACTGGCGGAAGCCCTCAAAACAATACAATCTGACATCACCGCCATCCAGGAAATGCGATGGAAAGGGCAAGGCTGCTCTAAACAAGCACACTGCGATATCTACTACAGCTGCCATGCGGAGAAGCGCGAATTCGGATGTGGATTCGTCGTTAGCCGGAAACTACGCCACCTTGTTTCCCGGTTCACACCTGTGAACGAAAGATTGGCCACGATCCGCATCAAGGCAAAATTTTTCTACATAAGCCTTATTTGCGCGCACGCCCCGACGGAGGAAAAGGACGAAGCCGTCAAGGACGCTTTCTACGCTAGTCTTGAGGACGTATATGACCACCTTCCGGTCCATGACGTGAAAATAGTCCTCGGCGATTTTAATGCGAAAGTCGGAAGGGAAGGCATCTTTGGCCCCACTGTCGGTCAGTTCAGTCTTCACGAGACCTCCACAAACAACGGTCTAAGACTGATCGACTTCGCCGCGGCACGAAACATGGTAGTTAGTAGCACCAGATTTAAGCACCTCGACATCCATAAGGCCACCTGGCTGTCCCCGGATCAAAAAACGCGAAACCAAATTGATCATGTTGTAATCGCCGGAAGGCATGCCTCTAGTGTTCTAGATGTGCGTACATTTCGGGGGGTCAACATTGACTCCGACCATTATCTTGTTGCAGCCAAGATCCGCATGCGATTATGCAATGCGAAGAACATACGCACAGGAATGCAACGAAAGCTAGATGTCGCTAAGCTGCAATTACAACGGACTGCCGAAGCCTACTCCGCTCAACTCTCGGTTAAGCTCAACCAACCAACCTCTAGACCCGACGACGCCGGCGGACTTTGGGCGCATATATCCCACTCCATGCGCGCTGCCGCTGAAGAAGTCATTGGTTTCCGGCGCCCGCAACCTCGGAACCAATGGTATGATCAGGAGTGTCGCATTGCGACTGCAGTAAAAAACGCCGCTTATAGAAAAACGCTGCAGTCAGCTGCAACGCGAGCCGTGCGAGAAAACTACCGCGAAAAGAGGAAGGAAGAGAGGCGCCTTTTCAGACGCAAGAAAAGAGAGCAGGAAAAGCGTGAGCGTGAGGAACTAGAGGTATACCAGGGCAAGAAGGATGCACGAAAATTCTATCAACAGGTTAAGCGTCTAACCCAAGGTTTCAAGCCCGGAGCATCCACTTGTAGAGACGAAAATGGAGATCTGAATACGGATACACAGTGTGTGCTTAGATTGTGGAGACAGCACTTCTCCAATTTACTTAATGGCGACGATTCCACCAATGCCGCCCATCGAGAGCACAGTGCAGTGCCACCAATCGACGATGACGGAGTGGAAGTATCACCACCTAGCCATGAAGAGGTTCGAGTTGCTATCCAACGACTCAAAAACAATAAAGCAGCGGGTGCTGACGGCCTGTCAGCTGAATTGTTTAAAACCGGCGGCGATGAATTGATAAGGCGCATGCATCAGCTCATCAGCAAAATATGGCTAGCAGAAAGCATGCCCGACGATTGGAACCTCAGTGTACTGTGCCCTATACTTAAGAAAGGAGACCCTACAATCTGCGCAAGTTATAGAGGTATCAGTCTTATTTCCATCGCATATAAGGTTCTCTCAAGCGTACTGTGTGAAAGATTAAAGCCAATTACAAAAACACTGATTGGACCTTATCAGTGTGGCTTTCGACCTGGTAAGTCTACCATAGACCAGATTTTCACGCTACGACAAATCCTGGAGAAAACCCACGAAAATCAAATTGACACACACCATCTCTTTGTCGACTTTAAAGCTGCGTTCGATAGCCCGAGAAGGGATTGCCTATACGCAACAATGTCTGAGTTCGGTATACCTGCAAAGTTGATTAGACTTTGCAGAATGACGTTGAGCAACACACGCAGCTCCGTCAAGGTAGGAAATGACCTCTCCGAAACCTTCAATACCGAAAGAGGTTTCAGGCAAGGCGATCCACTGTCTTGCGATCTCTTCAACATTATCATGGAGGGGATCGTACGAAAGGCCGGTGTGCATCGTAATGGCACCATTTTCTATAAAGGTGTCCAGCTCCTTGCTTACGCTGATGATATTGATATTGTTGGCAGAACCAAGAGAGATGTTACCGCTGCTTTCGCCGCTATCGAAAAGGAATCAGCCAAAGTGGGTTTGACGATAAATGAGGGTAAAACAAAGTATATGCTGTCTACAAACAAGGGAGCTCGGCGTTTAGACTCCCACGTTTCATCCGGCAGCTATAACTTTGAAGTAGTCAAGGAGTTTGTATACCTTGGCACCGCCATTAATACTAACAACGAAATCAGCCTGGAGATAAAGCGAAGAACAATAATTGCTAATAGGTGCTACTACGGGCTCAGTAAGCAACTAAGTTCCAGAGCCCTCTCTCGATCGACAAAACTAACACTCTACAAGACGCTCGTTCTACCTGTGCTGCTTTATGGCGCTGAGGCATGGGTAGTTTCGCAAACTGACGCAGCCGCTCTGGGGGTGTTCGAGAGAAAAGTTCTTCGCAAAATCTTCGGTCCTGTTCGAGTCGGCGATGACTATCGCATCCGAATGAACCACGAGCTGTATGAGCTCTACGGAGACATTGACGTAGTTCGGCGTATAACTGTGCAGCGACTACGCTGGCTGGGTCATGTCCATCGTATGGACGACGAAGCTCCAGCGAAAAAGGTGCTCGAAGCGAGGGTCGCTGGTCAACGACGACGAGGGAGACCATGCCTCCGATGGATGGACCAGGCTGAGGAAGCCCTAACCGCACTTGGTGTATCCGATTGGAGAAGGCGCGCGCAAAGCAGAGGCGCCTGGCGAGAGCTGATGAGGTCGGTCGAAATCCGGACACGGGTTGTCACGGCCACCTAAGTAAGTAAGTAAGTCGTCAAGCCAGCAAGCATGCAAAACTCTTATTTCTCAGAAGTTCACACTAAGCAGGTGTAATATTCTACTTTTCGTAGCGAAGCCGTGCACCATATTGGCCTGCTAGTATATATATAAATTTAGACAATTGACAACGAAAAAAAGACAATATATGTATACGAGAATAATAGTATACATTAAATATGTATCTTAAGTTTATACATGCGGAACAGACAGATTATTGAGTGCGGCGAATTTGCGTTACACTGTTACATCGGTCTTACTCGCCATTCCAATTTGCTGTATAATCAGCTAAAGAACATCAACTCCAAAAACGTCGAGTTTGAAAAAGAAATTTGAGTCAATTATAGAACAAAAGAGCCCAATTGCATTCATAGTAAATTTTGCTGTATTAAAAAAAAAAAAATTTTTTCATTTAAAAGAAAATTTTTTTTCTGACATGAAATTTATTTCTTGAGTACATGAAAATAAATAAACATAAAAATACAACAATTTGTCTATTAAAGATCAACTTACGATTTTCATTCGTCGTTAAAAATCTGGAATTAAAATAGAAAAATTAAAATATTAATATTAAATAAGTTAAGAATACACTTAAAATTAAATTTTAGCCGAAAAGTTGTAAAAATATTCTGAATTCTAATCTGTGTATAATGTTTAGAAAATAAACAATAATATAATCTATATAAAGGGTGATTTTTTAAGAGCTTGATAACTTTTTTTTTAAAAAAAACGCATAAAATTTGCAAAATCTCATCGGTTCTTTATTTGAAACGTTAGATTGGTCCATGACATTTACTTTTTGAAGATAATTTCATTTAAATGTTGACCGCGGCTGCGTCTTAGGTGGTCCATTCGGAAAGTCCAATTTTGGGCAACTTTTTCGAGCATTTCATTTCTGGTTGAATGGCTACGTAAATAAGCAAAATTGCCGCATTTGGAGTGAAGAGCAACCAGAAGCCGTTCAAGAACTGGCCATGCATCCCGAAAAATGCACTGTTTGGTGTGGTTTGTACGCTGGTGGAATCATTGGACCGTATTTTTTCAAAGATGCTGTTGGACGCAACGTTACGGTGAATGGCGATCGCTATCGTTCGATGCTAACAAACTTTTTGTTGCCAAAAATGGAAGAACTGAACTTGGTTGACATGTGGTTTCAACAAGATGGCGCTACATGCCACACAGCTCGCGATTCTATGGCCATTTTGAGGGAAAACTTCGGAGAACAATTAATCTCAAGAAATGGACCGGTAAGTTGGCCACCAAGATCATGCGATTTGACGCCTTTAGACTATTTTTTGTGGGGCTACGTCAAGTCTAAAGTCTACAGAAATAAGCCAGCAACTATTCCAGCTTTGGAAGACAACATTTCCGAAGAAATTCGGGCTATTCCGGCCGAAATGCTCGAAAAAGTTGCCCAAAATTGGACTTTCCGAATGGACCACCTAAGACGCAGCCGCGGTCAACATTTAAATGAAATTATCTTCAAAAAGTAAATGTCATGGACCAATCTAACGTTTCAAATAAAGAACCGATGAGATTTTGCAAATTTTATGCGTTTTTTTTTAAAAAAAAAGTTATCAAGCTCTTAAAAAATCACCCTTTATATAAAAATGGATGTGGGTATGGGTATGGGTATGTGGATATGTGGGTATGTGGGCATGTGTGTATATCACGTATACACTCCAAAACCCCCCAACCAATCTTTATGAAATTTTTAGGGATGCTGAAGCAACATTCTGAGAGTGTTACTGTGAGTTTGGTGTTGATTGAACAAGGGGGCGTGGTACCTCCCATACAACCCAAATTGGCTCTATCGCCCACAAACAAAAAAAATGCGATATATCAGACGGTTACTTTAGAAGGTTACTTTCGGCGACTGCACAAAAAATGGGCGTGGCCTCACTATATCTACGCCCACTTTTCAGAAATCATTGTAATCCCTGAGATGTTCAAGTTTTGATGGTGAATATTGGTATGCAGGTGCTATGGATCCAAATGGTAGTCACTATGTAAATATAAATGTTGTCACGCCCACTTTTACCGCCCACAAATCAGTAAAAATGCTTTATATCAAACGGCTTTTGCCGTAGAAGACTAAGATTTGGTAATTTAGCTTATAAGATTACTGTCGGCCAATGTGCAAAAAAGGGGCATGCCAGCACTATATCTGCGCCCACTTTAACGAAATCATGTTTATTCCTGAGTTGTACACGTTTTGATACTGAATCTTAGGAAGCAAGTGCTATGGATCCAAGTGGCAGTCACTATGTATACATAAATGTTGTCACGCCCACTTTTACCGCCCACAAATCAGTAAAAATGCTTTATATCAAACGGCTTTTGCCGTAGAAGACTAAGATTTGGTAATTTAGCTTATAAGATTACTGTCGGCCAATGTGCAAAAAAGGGGCATGCCAGCACTATATCTGCGCCCACTTTAACGAAATCATGTTTATTCCTGAGTTGTACACGTTTTGATACTGAATCTTAGTAGGCAAGTGCTATGGATCCAAGTGGCAGTCACTATGTATACATAAATGTTGTCAAGCCCACTTTTACCGCCCATAAATCAGTAAAAATGCTTTATATCAAACGGCTTTTGCCGTAGAAGACTAAGATTTGGTAATTTAGCTTAGATGATTACTGTCGGCCAATGTGCAAAAAGGGGGCATGGCAGCACTATATCTGCGCCCACTTTAACGAAATCATGTTTATTCCTGAGTTGTACACGTTTTGATACTTAATCTTAGTATGCAAGTGCTATGGATCCAAGTGGCAGTCACTATGTATACATAAATGTTGTCACGCCCACTTTTACCGCCCACAAATCAGTAAAAATGCTTTATATCAGATGGCTTTTGCTGTAGAAGACTAAGATTTGGTAATTTAGCTTATATGGTCACTATCGGCAACTGTTAAAAAATGGGCGTGGTCGCACCATATCTACGCCTACTTTTTCGAAATCATGCTTATTCCTGAGTTGTACACGTTTTGATACTGAATCTTAGTAGGCAAGTGCTATGGATCCAAGTGGCAGTCACTATGTATACATAAATGTTGTCACGCCCACTTTTACCGCCCACAAATCAGTAAAAATGTTTTATATCAAACGGCTTTTGCCGTAGAAGACTAAGATTTGGTAATTTAGCTTAGATGATTACTGTCGGCCAATGTGCAAAAAGGGGGCATGGCAGCACTATATCTGCGCCCACTTTAACGAAATCATGTTTATTCCTGAGTTGTACACGTTTTGATACTGAATCTTAGTATGCAAGTGCTATGGATCCAAGTGGCAGTCAATATGTATACATAAATGTTGTCACGCCCACTTTTACCGCCCACAAATCTTTATATCACAAAAATGCTTTATATCAGACGGCTTTTAACGTACAAGACTATAATTTGGTAATTTAGTTCATATGGTCACTATCGGCAACTTTTAAAAAATGGGCGTGGTCGCACCATATCTACGTCTACTTTTTCAAAATCATGCTTATTCCTGAGTTGTACACGTTTTGATAGTAACACTTGATATGCAGGCGCTCTAAGTGACAGTCAATATATATATATATATATATATATATAAAATTTGCCACGCCCACTTGTACCATCCGCAAATAAAAAAAAACGCAAAAACGGAATGGAAATTTCCGCCCTTGAAAACACTTTGACCGAGCTTCTTATGATCAATTGTGTTGTGTGTGATGTGAAATATTTGAATACAAATGATCGAGAACTGCATCTACAAGTTTTATGCCGTCCCCGGCTTATGTTCTCAAGA
This sequence comes from Coremacera marginata, assembly GCA_914767935.1. Taxonomy (NCBI): domain Eukaryota; kingdom Metazoa; phylum Arthropoda; class Insecta; order Diptera; family Sciomyzidae; genus Coremacera; species Coremacera marginata. The sequence continues at coordinate 162,387,356 of OU612044.1, forward strand.
AGCTTTTCATGGCAGTTTTTACTCTCTGAGGTTTGCCATTGTCTGCATAGAGATGACGGCCGAACAGAAAAATTAATTCAATTGCAAAAACTTTCTGTGCCAGATGGAATTCGAACCTGGGTTTTATGGCATACAAGCCACGCACCTCAACCAGTATGCCACGGAATGGTTTGATGAAACATGCTCTAAGAATCGAGTTTCTTGTAAAAATATTTACTGGTGTGGTCGTTAAAAATAACAAACGGTCAGAAATAATAGAAATGAAAAAGTTCTTCCAGTCTGGACCAATAAATTTTTAATTTTTACAGTCGGACCAGAGGTAATGCGGGTTATCATTAATTTTTTAACTTTTTTATATTATTTTCGCCAAAATTCAAATTAATTTTTGTTATTTTTTGTCAAATAAATTGTATATTGATGGTAAAATATAGTGTAAGGTGAAGAATTAAATTGAATGAAATCACAAAAAAATTTACACATTTTTAACATTTTACAATTTGTTTGACTAAAAGTAGTATAGGAAAAAATTCATTTGAATTTTAGTGAAAATAATATGAAAAAGTTAAAGCAACCCATAAAAATCCGCATTATCTTTGGTCCAACGGATAAAATTTAAAATTTTTTGATACAAAAGAACTTTCTCATTACTCTTATTTATGAACGTATGTTTTTTTTTTTAACTTCCATACCAGCCTATAGTTTAAGTCGAAATATTTTGGGGATCATCGTAACAAAAGCCATGGATTATTTTGAAGAACCGGACTGAACAATAGTTCACTGAAAGAGAAGTGATACATTTTTATATGCTTTTTGATTTTATTTTTACTATAACATTTTTTCAAGTGTATTTGTAATATGCATGTATTGTGCACACACACACACACACGCACAACCTGTTTAATGTACATTTAAAATTGCAAAATGGCGCAAATTGTTTAAATTGTCATTAATGTACTCTCGATACATATCTGGAAGCTTTATTAATTAAAGCTGAATACATTAAAAAGCAAATTGATAACATTCACAAATACAACCAGCACAACATAAGTATGTGTTTTCAATGAAGAATTTATTTTTATGAAAAACAGCAAGTGCGTAAGTTGTGCAGCTTTGCGTTTAAATATTTTAAATATAAAAAAAAAAGATATAACGTAAATACATATAAATTAAAGTCAGTGTTTTCTGTGCATGTTTAACAACGAATTTAACACTAAAATATTTTCATATTATTTACGAGAGTACAACTTATAACTGCTTTAAATATTTATATTGCTATATGTCAGTAAATCGAAAATATTTATGTATTTGTCAAGGAAGTTTTATAATGTTTTCGTTCTTAAATTGAGTTGAGTGCAAAAGAAAAAAGAAATTTTAAAGTACTGTACAGTAAATTCTGAAATTTTATTAAAATTCAACTTTAAAAATAAAAAAAAAACTTAATGACAGTTTTTGTTGTTGTTCAGAGATGAAGCAACAAAAAATTTCCAATCCTAATTTTTAGCCAAAATCTATTCGAAATAAGAAAAAGAAAAAAAAAAAGGAAATACTCAAGAGTAATACTCAAGGTATTAAAACTTAGAATGACATTAATTTCGAAAGGTCGCAAATTGTTAAGAACTTAAGGCAAATAGTTTGCTGTGCATTTGAATTCAAAAGGATACAATATAAGCAATATAAAAACTTTTGCCGAAAGTTTTTCATATAAATGACCCTAATTTAAAAATGAAAAAAGTTTTAAGCCGTACAAATTAATTTAAACTTGTGTTTTTTGTTGAGATTTATGACTTCATTTTTTATGTTACATGAATTTAGAGAATTTAAATAGTAATAAGATAAATATTACTATATTAGAAAAACATGCAAAGAAGTTGTTAATACGATGTTGTGAATAAGAGATGTTGTCCTTAAAAAGGAGAATAAGTTTATAAATAATAGAGGTATATAGCTTTCCAATCTCCATTCTGTTGCCTCAAATAACTCGAAACCAAAAGTTTCGAAAAATTCAAATTTGTTGACTTT